>BMAO01000522.1:0-128771 GCA_019973975.1 Trichonephila clavata
AGCTAAAAATATAAAACTTCCCTTATTACACATTTGCAGCTTTGAGAGAGAGAGAGAAAGAGGGCTAGAGTTTCTACCAATCGTTAAAGAGATATAGCTGATTAATTTTTATAAAAATCCATAATACATGTTTATTTATGTTCTTTAAAATGAATTTCACTGAATTACTTAATTTTCAATCACCAAATTCGTAAATTCATAATTAATGAACTAAAAGTTTTGTGTATTTATTTCAGAAAAAACAACATTTTAAAACTACAACTAAATTTTTTCCTACAGTAAAATGTGTGTCAAAATTTGAAAGACAAATTGTTAACCTTTTGGAATAATTCACTAGATCAATTTTAAGTATGAAAATAAGAAACAGTTACTTATAAGAACTGAAATATATTCCTTATTAAGTTTGTGCTTTTACAGAAGTTGTTAATATTATAAATGAATAATGCTCCAGAAGAAAACAAAAACATTAATATAATACCAATTTCCATATATTGAGCATTTATATTGTTTTATGAAAGTGAGACATTAGAAATAATCATTTATTTGTTTATATGTATTTCATTCCTTAGCTGTGTGTGTGTGAAAACAATTCAATTATTTAAAATAAATAAAAGAAATTGATTCATACTCAATTGATCTGAATTAAAAAAAAATAAGAAATATTTCTAATTATTTTAAGCAGTTTTATTAAGAATTACTTCATACAATTTAAGTGAATTCATACACATTTAAAAATATTATATTTTATTCAGAATTGCTGCATTGTTTTGTATATAATCCAGTGTTTCTCAACGTGGAACCTATGTCCAACAAGGGGGGTAATTTTTTTTTGATTTTTAAAAAGTGGGGAATTCGAAAAAAGACACATTTAAAGCGTAAATGATCTAGTTATTAATAATGTAGCCGATTATAAAAATATTTTACACAACCTTTTTGTGTAATATAGGTGAAATGTAATGAAATAATTAAATATCTGACCACTTGACGATAAAATATTCTTTCCAAACAGAATCCAGATATTTGTTTCGAATGGTATGAAATAATTCTAAGTTCCTTTTTAGAAGCATTTGTCATATGAAAAAAGTTGTACTTTTCCCATTTGAGCATTTCAACATGCATCTTTAACCTATGTTTGCTTGAATTAATATTTTCTTCAATTTTCTTTTAATCCATAGTGAAAAAATGGTGCTAGTAAAGAAAGTTCGCTATAGTATTCGAAGGAATGTTTAAAATTTAGTTTCATACCCGCAGTGTATGATGAAAGATCACCTTTTATGTCTTTTATGCCAACGATGTTTGGTCAACAAATCAAGGAAACATGTTCGTCTTGAAATGTATTTGAAGGCAAAACATAATGCTCAGATTCAAATATTAATTCAAATTTGAATTACTTTCAAACTTTAAAAAACAATTTTTTGAAAAAGAGTAACATTAAAACATCTATTTACTGCTCATAATGAAACCGTCAACCATAACCTTGAGGCTAGTTGACTTCTTTCACTAATCATCGGTAATTCTGGAAAAAGTCACAATGTAGGGGAAAATTTAATTAGACCATCAATATCAGTATTTTTTAAAACGGTTCTGGAAAAAGATAACAAAAACGTCAAAGCCATGCCACTAAGTAACAGTATTTCAGTTTTCCATTGTAGTTTTGAAAATTTACTTACAATAATATTTACAATTTCCAAATGATTTCCTAAGCCCTTTAAGTTTCATTTATCATTAAAGTTTCCTTTATATATATGTATAGAGGGGGACATATGAATTTAGGAGTCATAGTAAAAAAAAAGATTGAGAAGTACAGTGTAAAGTACAGTGTTTGAATAAAAAGATATTTCTGTAAACTGAATGTAATTATTATTTATTTTCGAAAGTCACATCTTGTACGTGTTGGGGAAAGGAAGTAATGTTATATGTTATCTTTCAGAATTTTTACTACGATTTAACGTTCAAAAATTTCGGCTTTCATTTTTGTACTTTAAAAAATTAAAATTAAAACTTCATATTATAAGGCGTGTTGTAAAAAGTATCTCTTCCAAATCTTGAACTAGAAAGTTTTTTTAAAAATAAATAGATACTGCTCAGAAAGTAAAACTGATTTTTTTTTTATTTTTCGACAAAATTCCGACAATGAAAGTTTTCAATTTGTTGGAATTTGTTTATGATTAGTACTATTTTATGTATTAAAACTTTTAGAGATTAGTTTTTTTTTATTAAAATATAACCCAAATTTATTTATTGTTTCCTATCAGCTCCATTTCAAACATTCTTAAAAAATCTAAATCTTGTCATTGTTCCGTTACATCTTTTCCTTTTTTATAAGATGTTTCTCCGCTACTACTAATTTATTTAAAAACAATTTTTCTCATAATTTTGAACTACGAGTATATCGAGCATAATTATTATTCATAATATTACTTCTCTCATATTATTAAGTCGTTAACTATTGAAATACTTTTGTATTAATTTGTGCAAAGAAAATAAGGTCTTTTTTGCGATAATAAGGAAATATTTAACAAATAAAGAATTTGTGTTAAGTTGTTTCATAAATTAACAAGAATATCGTATATCAAAATATTGACTACACTCGCAGTTTAGTACGTGAAAATGAACACAACGCATTGCATTGAGTTTGAGTTTCAAAACGCTATCTTAAATCTATGTCGCATAAATGTACTTTGAAATTAAATTCTTAAAATTAGATCTAACTACAGTCATAAATTTGGATGCGTATAATTTTAAATTACTTTAAATAGTCTGAATATATAATTGCTATAGTTTATAAAACTATGTACGGAATAGTTGTATAACAATGTAAAAAGAAATTCTTATAGTTTTTTTCCCAAATGAGTATATTTCATCTAAGAATTAATACCAGCGTAATTTTAATTCTAAAAAGATAAAGCGTGTTTAAAAGTAGAATGAAAAATCCCATTATAATAGGAAAGTTATTTTACTCGTGAATTAAATTCCAGTAGAAAATATTTCATATTCAATTACAAAATTTATAGAATTCTTGAAAGTAAGAAAAACTATTTTTAAACTGTTTTGCTTAAAGCCTTGAAATTTTGTAGAATTATTCCTGTCATGGAGAAGAGATCCGGTACAAAAGATGTGTTGCGAAAAGAGACATAAGGGGCGTGGGGAGGGCTTTAGGGCGTTACAGGTAAATAATAAGTGCACTCATTAAAAAATTATTTTACATTTTTCTATAGATTGTTTTGCACCGGTTTCTATTCACCTTACAATTCAGCAATTATATCAAGATTATAATATTATTTATTTTTAAAAAAATAACCCGTAAGAAGAAAGGGTACTTCAGCTAGTATACTTTATAAATTACTGTAGAGAACCAAAGTTATATGTAAATATGCTTCTTAATAGTAAAAAAATAGACACAGATATGTAGATTATAATACATATTAATGCAGGATATAGAACAAAATAAAGATGAAATACATCATTTTTATCAAATGAATCATTCCTACATCTACATAAATACATCAGTACAATACTTATTTGTAATTGTACAAAATGATGATTTATATTTTAATTTTCCATACCTTATGGAAGAAATAAAAAGCAACTATTACACTAAGGGATTTGACACATGGTGATGATACTTATGTAAAAATCGACATGAGAAGTAAATAAATATGCAATTTTTGCATAAATATAAGCATTACGTATACATTAAAATAAAATACGTAATTCAGTATATTTATTACAAATAACATCGACATATAGATGTATGTGCATGCATCTGTATAAAAATAAACATTAGCGTCCTCTTGCATATAATATGAGCATTATTTAAATATTTCATGAAATATGATTAAAATAGAAGTCAATTTACATCATTTTACCATTTGTAACAGAATACTAATGCTACTTAAATATTCATACCATCACATGATGACAAATATGCAAGTATACAGCATATACATAAACATAGATATTATTTAAATATTGCATTGCAATACATGGAAACTAGAGACTGACGTACACCATTCTTGTTTTCACTGTCAGATACCTTGTAGCCTGCCCATAAAAGGAGAATCCAATTGAACTCCAACAATGGTTTCGCTAGAGCTGTCTTTTACGTTTCCCTTGGAATCAAGAGACGAATTTTATGTTGTTCCGGAAGACATACGCTGGAAAATAGAAAATGGAAGAAGGAAAAAAACACATAGATTTCAGTTTCTTTCTTTTCCCCTTCTGTCTTTCGTTTCATTTGGGGTTTTACGGAGCAGCAATGGCAGATAAAAAAGCACCATAAAATGCACCGAATCTTGATCCGCTCGTCTGATGGCAGCGACTCTTCAGATTAAGCGATTAGAGTCCTGTTAGAACCCGGTTTTAGGTTTCGAGTTTGTTTCTTAAACCTGCTTCCGAGCAATTTCGTTCACTTTAGTGGAAGGGAAAAAAATTCAAGGCCTTGCAATTAGATTGAGTTTACTTTTGTAAAAAAATAAATATTTGGGCAGATAAGGTATTTTGGGTAATAATGCGGAAGTTTACCATCGAGAACTTTTTATTTAGTTTAGAATTTCAAAATGATCTAAAAGGGGAGGACTAATCTTTTAAATTAAAAGTTAAAATAGTATCTTGTTTTTGTTACATTTTATGTTTGAGTTCTTTCTATCTGGTGTGGAGTATTAAGTTTCTCTTAAGTTTGATATTGTTTTTTGCTGTATGTGGTGATATTACATTTGGAAATTCTAATGCGTTTTTGTTTCTAAATTAAATAGCTAGAGCAGTGGCACTTTTGTTTGCCACCAAATTCTTAAAGTGTGCCTCCATTTTTTTTAATTCTTAATTATTCTCTGACTTAAAATTATTTACCAAATTTATAGGTATAAAAAATATATTGGTTTGTACTGTGTTTGTGACAACGGATACATCCGTACATGAATTAACCTTGACGTAACCTTGACTTGATGAATTAACCTTGGTTAATGGAGTTCCTGTTTCCTTGTGGAAAATTAACCTCATGTCTTTGAAGATTGGGTGTTGCTTTGTTTTAGCTTCACCTTAGCCCAGTACTGCGTTAAAGTATTTAGTTTTAAAAGTATAAAGTTAAAAAGGTAATGAGAATTTGAAAAATTTATTAAAAAATTTTAAAATCTTAATAAGTAAAGGGGTGCTGTGAAAATTTTTAAATAATCATGAATTAATAGTGCTTAAAGTGAATAATTGAGTGTAAAAATATAAAGAATTTTAAAAATTAAATAAAATATGTATGAGTTTTATGTGTCCCAAAACTATGCGCCAATCGGGTTGCAGCCTCTCGGAGTGGGAGGGGCGAGGGAAAGTGAACATTGGAAAAAGTCTGATCGGAGAGCAGGGAGCGCGATTGGTTTGCTATCTCTGCTCCTATTGAAGAAGAGAAAGTCTGAGTAATGGTGGGTGAGAAATTTTTGAGAGTGGGGGAAAATTTAATTAAGGGAAGGAAAATTGAAAGAATAATTATCAAAGAATTTTTCTAAGTCTGTTAAAAAGAAGGTCCAGGGGGTACTTTTCGATTCTTTGGATAGCGAATTAACCTTGAATGAAGTGGAAGAACTAACTGCAATTATTGAGATTTAATTTCAAAACATTCCGAAGAGTCAATTAATTCATTTTGGACTAAAATGAGCTATTATCCCATAATAGCCAAAAAAGCTTTACAAATGTTATTACAATTATTTATACCTTACTTGTGTGAATTCGAATTTTCAGCTTTACAAATATAAAAATGAACTTAAATGTAGAAACTTAATTATCGAGACTTAAATGTAGATGACAAAATGAAAGCGGCGTTATCCTTTTTATGACCCGATTTCAACGAAATTATCAAAATCATCAATCTCAAACTTCGCATTAAATGTACTCGAATTATTAATTTGTAATTAATTACTCAATAAAAAGTTTCTGTCTTTTTCGTACATATTATTTTATTTAACATTAAAAATTATTATAATAAACTATTTTATATAATGTATAACAGATTTGTAAAATTTTTTTAAATTTATTTTATTGCTAAGGGTACCACCAAATTTTGAAATATTTAAAAGTGTACTGCAACAAAAAAAAATTGAGAACCACTGGGCTAGAGGCCAAAGTGGTAAAAAAAAAGACATGGAACATTTAAAACCACCTAAAATTCTTGCTCTTGTAATTAAATTGTGTTGAAAAAGATAAAAAATTTTGAAAATATTGTATTTTTTTATTGATTTTTTTATTGCAAGATTTAACATTTTTAATATATTTTACCGAAGTAACTTGTTGTGCATTTCATCCTGGTATACATACGAAAGACGAGAGATAGATGAAAAGAAACATACAATACACTCACAGAAGAATATAGATTCTATTAAAAACGATGATCCCAGCATAGAACAGAAGGGGAGCACGGATTTCCATTCCAGATGATAAACCATTTCATGTGAAAGTCCGACTTCTTTTCCCGATCCATTTGCCACTTCTCTTTCATTTCACACCTCTCTAAAATCTTGCCTGCACGTCTGGAGTCTTTCGTATTTGGTACATTCCCAGAAGGGAAATCTTTTCGTGTTAAGACATTTTCATTATGGGTTAAGAGAAAAAAATGCATGAAAATACTAAGTAGCTTGTCGGGACCGTTGTATTATTTTGTGTTAACCAGTATTTCGTATGCGCTTTCGCGTTAAACGTACTTCGCTGTATTTCAATCTAAAATGTGGTCTGAATCGGCAATGTAACAAAACCGAAAATATATATAAACATATATAATAAAATGCAACTCTATGCAACTATTCTCACCAAAAATTATTACAATTAGGGATTCAAACTATAGCTTGTTTAGACGCCTTATAGGTTTGATAGGAACTGAATGTAAGTCAAAATGAAAAAATTCTCGAAATTACTCCTTAACATTTTACGAGTTCTTTTCTCCCATCCGATTCATAATTTTGACCCATAGTCTTTCCTGAATGATGTTGAAACTAAAAGAGTTTCTTCACTTGCCAAATATATCTTTGAGACTACACAAAATCCCCCCCCAAACTTATAAAATGGATAATTAGACTGTTTTCACATAATGATAAAACTAAAAAAAACAACGGAATTCACAATATGACAGTTCTTGAAGTATCTACTTTTTACAGTAGTCATATTCTGGATAAAATCTATCAAATATGAAAGAATGATTCCACAAAATATTCATTACTTAATTAAAATATTAAGTCCGATAAATCAGATTTTAGAAATTCAAATCAAATTTGGTGTATATTTAAATCCTAAAACCTTTCAAAGCTAAAAGGATTTTTTTATAGTTTCATTTTTTAACTTGAATGTTTAATAATAATTATTATAATTTTAACTATATTTTTATTGATATAATAATATGTAATTATAAATTTTATATATATAAATTTGTTTTTCTTTAAATTTCAAACTAATTAATCTGCGTCTCGACATCAGTCTTTTATAAATAATGATTTTTTCTATACTTTAGATTAAGGGTGTTCAAACTTTAATGCTGGAGGGCACATCAATAAAGCCACAAGAACTCACAGGGTACATTAATAAATTTACAAGGATCCGCAGGACACACGACTCTCAAAAAATAATGTAGTCAGGAAAGTTAAATAAGAAACGGAGGTTAGTTTTACAAAACTACAACTGATTCTAAAGGAAGAAATGGTATACAGATACATATTTATTTATATCGGTTTCAAAAACGTTAAATGGAAGTCGAATAAAAATAATTTGTTAAAGATACTATAAAGTCCGCTTTTTAATCAGAAAATTTTGAGATTTATGCATAGTCAGATTTTTTTATACTTAAAATTATTTAAGATACAATGAAATTTTTGAAAAATTCGGCATTTTAAGAAAATATTATCTGAAACGGATATCAAGCATACAAATAAAACTTTTTAAGTATCCAGAATAACAGAAAAAATGACATTTTTTTACTACAAAAAGCAAACAAGGCAACTTTTTCAGAAATTGCATCAGATCCAAATGAATGGCCACTAAAATGGCTTCAACGGGCCACCGGTTGAAGACTTGTCATTAGATGATACAGAAATGTCTAAGTACATTTAACACTCTTTAGGAAAACATTCTATAAATACAATTTCTCCACAGAAAATTGTAAAAAAATATGAAAACTTTTCTATAATACTTTTACAAAATATAGATAATTCATATCAAAACTAGCTAAGAAAAGGTTACGAAATTTTAAGAATACAATGCGATAAACCATGTATAAAATAATGTTACATAGACATATTACCCACAATAATAAATACACATTGTTTTGCATAATTAAACAAATTAACCAATAAAATTAGTTTACGCAAACGAGGCAAACTAATTATGCATTTACATTCGCAACTTTTGCGATAAAAACTACAATAGAAAAAATAATAATCCAAAGGAAAAATGTGAAATAAATATTTCGTTTATTGATTCCATTACTGGATTTAACAAGGTTTATGGTAAGAATTCATTCTTTTGTAAGTTCACAAGAAGCGCGTTGTAATTTGCTTAAATGTGGCCATAAATAGTAGGAAAAAAAAGGCATCGTTAAAGTAACTACCGTTTCGAATGTATGACAGCTCCGCCCGTAAAAATGCATGGGTTGGGAAAAAAAGAGGTTGTTATGATTATTAATTCCCTAATTTTATTTTCATAATTTATTAGCTTAGGATTTATCGACTCCCACTTCTAGATTAAATTACTAAGAAACAATTTGTTTAAGTTGGTCGTATATTCTTTAAGAAACGGGCCGAATGTCAGCTGTGATACAAATGAGGTGTTTTTATTGCAAAATCTGAATCTTTTATGATGTATTTTCTGCTTTGACAAGCTTTTATCTTCAAAACATAACATTTTCTCTTTCTCTATGAGTTGTGAAGTTTATGTACCTAATGGAATAAATGTCATCAGATTAGATCAACAATTCGAAAATGAAAATTGCTTTAGCTATTTTTTATTTAATATGAAATAATAATTTTTTATTGCATTTATAGAACATTTTACTCGAATATTTGCATTGTGTTTAGATATTTACGTACAATACGAGCGATATATTTCTTCCTTGCTTAAAAATATGAAAATATATCCAAATACACCTATTTATCCTAAAGCACAGATATAGAATTTTGCGAGCTGAAACGTCATTTTTCATATGAATTTACTATAAGCGAAATTATTAGTATATCTTCTTGAAAGTCATTTTGAGTTATTAGTCATCTCTTTTGGGTCAATTCAGGCAAGCTACGAACAAACGTTTTGGCGCATTTCTTGACAAAATTTGAATGCAAAAAATGTATCTCAAACTTGAATCCTTTTAAGGTACGTTCGGAACCATGATTTTTCAAATGCGTACAAGCAAATATTTCTTTAATATTTAGGGTTACTATTAGATATTAGGTTAATATTAGATTAGAAACACGTATGAAATTGTATTAAGAATATTATTGCAATTGAAAATGATTTAAATGCAATATTTTGGCAAAAAATGAACATAGAGTTATTTATTTTATCTTTCTCTCAAATATTTGGAATATATAATCCAAATATTAATTTTGTCAAATAATATTACCAATAAATTAGGTGAGAAGCAATATTCTGAAAATATAATGTGAATTTTTCAAAAGTCGTAATTCAGGTCCTTTGGAAAAGTTTCAGCTATATATAAGCAAAATATTATTATTATAGAAGCATTTTTCATAAAAGGAGAATGTTTTGAAAAAATGTAGTTCTGAGTTCAATTTTTTTGTCGAAATATTGTATTTAAATATTTTTTTATTGTAATAATATTTTTAAAACAATTTTATAAGTGTATTTTAATATGTCATTAATTAAAAAAATATTCGTCTGTACGCTTTTGCAAAATTACAGTTCCGGATGGACTCGGATACCTTAAAATCCTAAACTGGATGCATAAAATTATTTTCTGTTGATTGAAATAACAAAATCATTTTTGCTTTGCAATCTATTTCACATTTACAATGTTTGTAAAAAAGATATCCTAAATAATATATAGTGACAAATACTTATAATTATTTAAATAACTAATGAAAAACATTTTCATGTAGAAGATATTATTGTCAGGTATCCCATTCAAAACCGCATAGTTAAGTTAGAAAGATGTAAAACTTATTTTACTACTCTATGATTTCCATTTACGGGGAATGTTATCTGTACTAGACCTTAACGGCAGTGAAATGCCAAACTAGCAAAAGAAAATTGTAATCTTCCTACTCCCATCTCTTCAATCCTTACTTTACTAGAATCACACACATTGAAAAAATCACAAAATAGTTTGGAGTGTCAGGTGCCTCCCCCCACCATCATGGTTATTTGTGTTATAGACATGGCTTGGCTCTAACCCTCGAGTGTGACAGAGGCCCTCAAACTGCCCTCGCAACATTGACCAGTGGTCACATCTAGTGCCTCTCGTTCTCAGAGGGCCTGATAATCTTCTAGAAGTGTCAGGTTTACTATGCTTCAGCTAGCCAAGCATATCGTAAAATTCTCTGGGAAATCTATCTATTCTGATCTTTTCGTGTGCTCGACTGCTTAAGAGTCAGCAGCCTTACGGCTCTTGTCTGAATTTGTCAGTCTCTGGAGGATTAACAACAAAATCAGCGGGGAAAAAGTGTCTATAAATATAATAAAAGTTATATTATGATTTTTATTTGTAATAACTCGCAAAATTAAATTTGAGTGAATTTTTATTTTGCATTTTTGAAAAATATTAAACGAATGCCATCCATCTATGAAATTTATTTAAACGCTTAACACAATGATATTAAATTTCGCTATGCTATATTAAATTGCGCTTAGTTAAATTTACGAAGTTTTATTTTTAGAAAAAGTCTTTGAATAAAATGAGGGGGCAGGTCAAGATAATTTGTTTTTTGTTATCATGAAATTTACAATTTTAGTAAACGGAATTTTTCTATATATTTTATACAACAGCATCAACTTTATTGCTTGAAAATTTAAAAAAAACTTTCTAAGTCAGCACGGAAAATATGCATATAAAATAATTTATTGGGTAGAAAAATATGTTTTCGCACTTTTCCCCTTTACGTTCTTTCAAAATCAAAAATTCTAAAAGAGAAAGAAAATTACTTAACAAGCTTTTATTTAGAGGATAAAAACTTCCTACCGTAGTATGTGTATTTGGAAAATATATTAATTTTCAAATTCGTATAATCGCTATCAGTAGAAATAATTTCTGATTATTTTTATGAAACAAACTTTCATAAATTAAAGGTTTCTACGTTATAAAAGCATAAGCATTAGCTACATATTGTTTTTTCCGAGACATTACTAACTTTATTATATTTTGTTTTACAAGTTCTTAATAATAACTCTCATTTCTATATCTCCAAATTGTTATAAATATAAATAAAATGAATAGAACGTTGTGTTGAAAATTTATTTTGTGCTTACGTATACAAAGAAAATTAGTTCCATAAAAATTGAAAAGCTTGCCAATAAAATACATCATAAAATTCAGATAATTCTAAAAGAATGAATATATAGTAGCTAGCAGAACTATATTTAAATATAGTTTCTAAACGAAAGAAGGAAACGCTTTGTTCTTTTTAACTATTACTATAACAACAGCGAGCATATTTAACTATACATTCAAATGTTTTTAATTTATTGTTTATTTTTGGGTACAGACCATTAAATCAGTTAAAATAAAGCACTCCTTTTCTCTTAATAAATTTTTTCCACTCGTTATCTTTTGTCAGTTAACAAACCGAATAAAATTTAATGATTGCTATCTTATTATTTGGAATGCAACTTTTTGATTTTTATTGTAGGAGTTACGATAACATTTTAGACGCATTGTAAGATTTTCAAAATACCATTTTTGTGAATGTTGATGCTAAAATTAAATTACGACTAGTGTTTTTTATGAAAAGTATATTTAGCTCCATTGTGTTATTATGAATACTTTGGTAATGATGAGAGAATAATTTAAAATGGAAACAAATTATATACACACTCATTATTAAGAATATTTTTTTTCGCATTTCTGGCCATGTATTTCTATTTTTTGAAAAAATATACTTTATGTTTGATATGAATTTGATATCGTTTATAATTAGTTTATACAATTGGTACTTAGGTACTATCGCAACAAAATCAATATTTATGATAACTCGTCAAGTTAGCAGCCTCGATGTCGCATGTGTCGTACACATTGAATTGGTAACCATGTACTTCGTTTCATATAATGTCACCAATACGGTTGCGATAATATGCGTAAGTACCAAATAACTTAAAACTTTTATAAAATATTTTGGATGTAAGTATTTTTGAAAATATGAGTCTTAACAAAAATCTAAAATATGAAACAAGCTTAGCAGTTTATTAAATTTAATAGTAAGTTTATTAAATTCAAAATGCAACAAAGGTTACAAATTCTTACGATTCGGTCCGTTCATAAACAACAAGATCACTTTTTATTTTGGAAATTATGAAATAAATAAAGGTTTTAATTATAATTTAAAAACGTAAAATGGGTTATCTCACCACATATTTATTTTAATTAAGTTTCAACAGAGTCGTGAATATTTATAAAGTATAAATAATTAAGTTAACAAAAATATTAAATATAAATTCAAAAATACACTATTGAGACAAATTACAAGACCATTTGTCCAAAAACAAAACAGTATGAAAATTATTATAATATTGGCTCTTTGTTAATGAATACAATATTATTTGCCTGTTTTTCATGATAATTTCAAAAGTTCTGTTTTTTAATGAAAGGACGTGACGTTAAGACCAATTTTAGAAATGTTTTCTTTTACAATACAAATTTTTAAACGATTGGCAGGTTAACAAAATTTATTATTATCGTAAAATTGGCAACCAAATACTCCTAAAGTTTTTTAATGGAGTTCATGTTTCGACTTTTTAGCCATGATATAATTTTTTTTATTGTTTTAAACCGTTGTGTGTTTTTTTTTATTTGTTTAGCAAGAAGTATTTTAGTTCTGCTGAAACGTCCAGTTAACATCGCCGAATAAAAACCCATATAACAGCAAATTGTAATGTAGGAAAGCGTAGTACTGCGCGAAAGGATGTCTTAAGGCATGGGGCAACTGGGTCCGGGCTCAGAGCCTCAACCTCGTTGGGGGCCTCGTTTTGTTCTCGATTCTGTCTTAAGATCCTGATCTAGGTAATTTTAATGGTCAAATATTATTACCATGCATAATCTCCGAAGAACAGGGAATTTCAAATTGCATGTCAATTGGAAAAAGTGGTAAGACTGCATTATTATGTGATGACCGTTTTCCATGTCTAGATCTAGGCCTAATACCATAAAGAATCATTCAACTCAATTAGTCGAAATGCGACTATCGGTCGATCTGTTTTGTGCTATGGTTTTTAAGATTGGGCACACTTATTTGTTTCCTATTACCGTTTGGACGAGTATTTGCCAATGCATGCTGTATACTTTTAAAGATCTCAGGTAGATCCTAATTTGCATAAGGGCCCAGAGCCTTAAGTATGTTAAGATTTTTCTGGGCCCGGAGCCTGAAAGAGTCTTAAAACTTCCTTGACTGAGCGGTGTCTGTATACTCCAAAATTCACTGTAAATTCAACAATTCATTATGAATAAAGGTTTTAGAAGACATCCTTTCTGTCTATTTAAGTGTATTCCTTCAGTTCCCTCCACAAATAATTCCAAACATATTTGCAGTCATCGTGGTCATCAAAGTTAAATTTATTTCCTTAGGGAAATATAGTTAGCTTCTCCACTCATTGTTCCAAGACACGGCATTCTGTAGCCATTCCGGTCTTTCTCTGTGATGATGTTTAAGTATGTTCCAGATTTAAGGTTTATGCAAAAATTGGCATCAGACTTTGTTTGGAGGAAACGTTTCAAAGCTTCATGAGTCAAAAGACCTTTTAGTAGTTAAAAGTTTGTCGATCGTCACGTCCAGTCAAAATAGTTTATTCGTTCATTCATCGTTATGGTTTATTCTTTTTATTTATTTTGGATAACCTTTTTCCAATTATGAGATTGCGAATGGAAGTCTTAAAATACATTATTTACTTATGTGTTTTCCTTTAATATTTATCGGTACTCCCAAAAAATAACAAATTTCTTTCTTTACACATATATAACCCTCTAACTCCCGGCATTTTTTTAAAAAAAAGATGATGTTATAAGCAAAGTTAATCCTGTGCTTTTGTTTCTGTGATAATACTTTCAGAAACCCTATTGGATTCGAGTTTTTTTAATGAATCTGAAATGATGTTAATTTTCTCAAGTAGTCTTATGGTTTCTTAACATGCACATTAATTTTATTTTTAAAAAATTGTATATTTTAATAAAATTTAAGTTATTATAAAATTGCAATTGGTACAAAAATATTTAATGGTCAAATTGTAATGCAGACTTTCGAAAATTGCATACGTCTTTTTCAGAAATGAATTTAAAATTCGTAAGGGGTCCTATAATTTTTTTGTGCACTGTATGATTTTCTGTTGTAATAAATAACAACTAAGCAAACTATTGAAAACTTTAATAATTTACAAACAATCAATGCTTTTATTTTAATTTTTAATAAATTCAATTAAATTTGTATCTTTTAGGAGTCCGAAAACATTCGGATGAATGATATGAAAAGAACCTGGCCTGAATTCCCATTTTTTGACGATCCATTTTGGTGGTAAGATACGACTGATATATTTTCAAAAATTATGCATGTTATTTTTAAAAAAATACCGTCAAATATTTTCTTTAAATAAAATGTTATCACCAAGGAATTGTAAATCTGAATTAAGAAATTATTTAGAAATTAGAAATCTAAGGCGATTATTTCAGAAATTTAATAATTATCATTAATTTCATGAGATAAAACTATTATTTAAATATTTAAGCCGTTTGAACAATTAACTTAAGAATCAAATTACAAAATATTTTGTTATCAAAATATGATTTTTAATTATTTTTTTTCTTGATATTTATTTCATTTTAGATCAAACAATTTAATTTTTAAAAACTCTTTTATAAAAAATACTATATTTTTAATTAATAGAATTAGAATTTTTTTTCTAATTCAAAATAATTACAATATACTTGTAAACAAAGCTAAAAAGTTATCATAAGCAGTAAATGAATTGTATTTACTTAAGAGTTTTAACACTTCTCATCCAAATCTACCTGATGTTTAAATTTTAACTGTAATAGTACTCAATAATACAACCTAAAGTCAACTCACGTTTATTAAATTAATATATTCATACGTTCATTAATGTTTAAGCATTCTTTCGGTTTAATTCTTTGCTTCTTATTAAGTAAACCCAAAATATCTTTCTTAATAAATATCATACATTCTAAACAAGATGTATATCATTAAAGTATCAAATAAATATAATAATTTCTTTTCACTTTCATTTTCTCCTCTAATCACATCACTCATATCACAAAAAGGATCTTTTTCCCTAAAAAAGTAACAAAATTCCCTTACTTATCAGAATCTCCCCCACAGACATGTTGCTCTTTTTTGCAGACATTTCTCAACAGAAACGGTTTGTTAATGATAGCTGAGACATATCAGAAACGGGGCTTACTTCCAATTTATGCTCGATACATCATTAGCTTAATGCGAAGGGGCAAATCTCCCCGGATCAGGGTCTTCTGCTCCCTGATTGGACGTTTACCTGAAATCCTCAATTAATTTTCCGCCAGACCTATTGCCTACGATTAGATACTAATGATGACGAATTTTTGAGCGTAATATCCGTGAAAGGATTTGACGAAGAGATGCCTAATGTCACATCTTGCATCTGAGAGAAGACATGTTGATACCAATAGATGGGGTGTCATAAGAATATGCCAAGTTTTCATTCAATCTGTTGTCATATAAGGAAATTTAAGTTTGAACTTTGTTAAAAATATTGAGTCACACTGAGTTATGTTACTTATTTGACTTGTTATTGTTTGACAGTCTACACTAATTTAAAAATTAGAGTTTATAAAGATATAAATTTTTAAATTGTGCATTTTCTCGGGTATAATTCTGGAATTTTTGAAAACTTCTTCAGTTGTAACTTTTTCTTTTATTGGAGGCCTTGATTTTTCATATTTAAGAATGCCAGATTATTTTAAGGAATAGGCTTCATGATAGAAAGTTTAACTTTTGATTTTCTCAATTTTCTTAAACTAAAGAAAGAAAAAATTGCTCAGTTATAGATTTTTAAAAGCAGATTTGGGCTCTTATGTAATTATTAGAAGTTTCTGTTGTATGAATATTTAAAAATTTTGATCTTAGGTGTTGAATGGACAAATAAGAATCATAGGTGCTCCTAAACATAAGGGCTAATTTTTTTTTCTTATCTAAATTAAAATTAAAGTTAAAAATTTAAACAATAAAAATTAAAAAAATGCAGTTTAAAAAATTTACTTTATAAACTTTGGATTGCTTAATTCTAATAGTACTAGGCAAATTTTACAATGCTAATCATGTACTTATATTTACATAATGCAAGGACAACAACAGTTACTTTACTGTTGTTGTCCTTGACAGCAAGGATTTATAACAGCAAGCTTTACAACAGTTATGGTGCATATGCATGATCGTACTCAGAGACGCAAAAAAGTACAAAAGGCAGAACAAAAGCGGATTACACAGGCAATATATAGTTCTCTTTTGAAGTTATACAATTTTCCCAACGCAAATTCAATCTTAAAATTAAAACAGTTTTTTATGCAGCCAATCTCACTCCTACAGCAACGGGATTTTGTTGATCCAATGTTTAAGGGTCTTGGCTAGTTCTAGTAAGATGATTATAAGTTCATCCAAAATATGCACTATAAAGTTATAGTTCATAGATCTGGTTGATCCACTCAAGGAATATTTTTACATTCCAGACCTTCGCTTACCAGACGATTCCAATGTATGAACGAGCTATTTTATCCATAAAACTTAAGCCAAGGGTAACTGTGTCTTTAAAAGGAGAACATAACGCTACAGAAATGTCATCCTTATACTTTACAGAAGCCACAGAGCCTATGTTAAAGATCCGATGATCTGCCTTACTCTTTTCATTTGATGCGTGCGCTGACCTTTAAATTTGCATGCCGAAAAATTATTCTCACTAAATGAAAGAGATAATAATCAGCGGTTAAGCTGAATTTTCTGAAATCACCTTGTATCATAAAAACTTGCCACTTTGTTTCACAATTATATCATTGTTCAATATTCATTTTACTATTTGCTTCATTTACCCGAATGCTGAAAAACAATTGTCGATATGTGCGATGAAGAATTATCCTCTAAAAACACAATCCTCACGCATTTACATACTTACCTAATCGAGACCAAAATGTTACACCTATGGTTGAAAGTTTAATTACTTATCGGTCAGAGAATTTTTTTAAAAAATCGATTCATTGTGTAAATTTTCTTAATGTTTGGAACCAGTTTAATATTTGTATGACCTGTTCTTTTTAGCAATGCAGGATAAAAGAAAACAAAAAATATCTCTATACATAAATATACACACTCTCTACAAACATACACACACTTATTCCTTTTTATTACATTAAAAATATTTGTAGGCAGTCTGAATGCAAACTTTATACGAATTAAGCATTGTAAAATGTTTTGTTCCATTCAAAGAACATGTTATTTAAAAAAAAAGTTTTTTTTTTTATTGAGCGTGTGTATTTTTTTCTAAGATCAGAGGGGAAAAAAAGAACCACCAAATAAATACAAGGCCATTGGAGATCTTTAAACCTTAATTGCAGACTGGGCCAATTGGGAGGGCCTCTTAAAACAGTCAGTTTTTTTTCAAGTTTGTTTGTTTATTTGTTTAGCTTAGAACAACATTGGTAATACTGAAACTCGTAATTACGTACCAGTGTACTGGGAATACTTTTTTTAATTCCCGCAACTATTCTTTATTTAGTGATCTAGTCTCTTGAAAGGTTTTTGTTTAGATACATTTTTATCCGCGCTATTTCAGCTTATTTGTTTATGTTACTGATTTTTTTTTCTACAGCTCTTTACTAAGATAGAAGATGCTTTATTATTTTGTTTTATTTTATTTATTTTATATATTTTTTTGCATTAAAAATTGCTTAAGTAATTTTTTTTTATGATAAAAATATGCTACGTTATGAGCTTGAGTCAATCTTAGCTTGAATTTATCATTTAAAAACATATTAAAAATAATTATTATGAGTAATTATTGCCATACTCTTAAATAATGTTTACCAAACAAAACTCGTTCTGTGCTCATTTGAATTTAGTAATTCTAAATTTATATTTATTATTTTATAAATTCTCTGAAGGATCATAAATTATTTTAGGAAATACATTTGTACCATGCATACAGCTAAAAATGATATAACTAACAAATTTTACATTCAAAACATAATTTTATCATTAACATATGAACCCTGAATTGACTACATTTTCATGTACAGTAAAATTAAGCTGTATTTTAACATATGTATTTCGTTTGATCCAAACCATTAATACTATGTATTTAAATATCCTGGTGCTATGATTTTCATTAAGACATAACTGGCCGTCGTCATCAAGTATTCATAACCACTGATTAGTGGCTGGTGTTGTAGAGTTTGGGGGCTCGAGTCTTGAAGCCCCTGAAAAACAACCATATAGAGGATCTGATACATATTAAATCTGTGAGTGTTCAAAGCTCCTATGAGTTCAAAGTTCCATTTTAGAGTTGTAGGATGCGCTCCCCTAGTCGCCCTAATCACTTGTCCTAGGTTGAGAATTAAGAGGTCCATCTCAAATAGCCCTCTTGTTACCTTAGGTGAGATATTAGTAAACACTCTCTCAACAAGACATAAATACCATTAGAGGTATTTTTTCTCTTTAACGTGAATCATCAATTATGCATGTAATTATTTTTTTATTTCATGAAGAAAAAGTAAAAAGTAAACATTTGAAATAAAAAGCGTAGAAATTATTTGCTTTTCCAACTGAATTTAGGTAAAAAAAAATCATATTACTATTAAATATGAAAAAACCTTGTTTTAGTGATTTCGTTTCAATTAGATAGACGCACATTTATAAAACAAAAAATCGAAATAATACAATTGCAAATAATTAAAGTAGATATTTTTATTCCAAATTCTTTCATTTCAATGCATTATTTTTTTAACTGCATTTTTAATATTTTCTCTCATTAAGTGAATACAGTAATTTTCAGTTTAAAATTTCAAGCTATAAACATATTATTTTCATTTTCCACAGCAAAACAAATGATTTCTTTACACTTTTACTTTTTACAACACATCTAAATTTCCATCGTGCTAAAAAAATATGAATAATTTATTTAAAAAACAAGCAAAAAACGCCATTTTCATCCAATTTTTATAACAAGCAACTGATATGTTTTTTTTTTCTTATTTGGCATGCTCACATTCTCTAAAGCGAAGAAATAAGGACGTAATAAATTATTTTGTTCAATAACATGAAGGGGAAAAACGGGAAATGATTTTTATGCATCCGGAATATAAAATGAGCGAAAAAAATATTGAGATATTCAGTAAATACATTAATATCAGATAAGTAACCCATTGAATGATTTTCAAAATAGCTTCGTTTTTATTTCGAGAGATTCTTAATGATATTTCTGGTGCAATCATCTGCTATTAATACTCGGGGAAAAAATCTGCTCTTATCTCTTTCAAATGACTTTCTAGAATTCTATTGAAGAGGAAAATAATGAACAAAATTTCCGTTAAAGTTCTAGTAAAATGTATGTTTCCTTCCGCTATGATGTTTTATTGATTGTATTTTAATGCTCGAAAACTTCAATTTTTATTTTTTAATTTAGTAAAAGTCATACGCAATTTTCTCGATTTTCTTTCAAATATTTTATTTTATCCCCTCAAACCTAAGAAAAACAAATTTCAGTGAAAATATGTAAATATACCTGCTGCTCTTTTACTTTTTACTAACTTCTTTATTGTCGCCGGAGTGTATATATCCATCTCGCTCAACCAGAGTGTTCAGTGCACCGGACGTATATATACGTCATTATGAAATACAATTCTTTTATTTGCGCTGCTTTTGGTAAAAATTATTACGAAGGTTTTGGAATACAATAAAATGACCTTGACTCTGCTTGCAAATGACTTACTTATTTCAGAGAAATTAGCTTATTTGTGCTTTTTCTTCCAAGTCCTCCCAATACACCTCATTCGTGTTCCTATATGTAAAATAGGGACGCTGGAGAGAAAATAGCTTAACTAAAATGTTACTGGTTACTTCCACAACCAGCGTTGGCTTTGTACTCAGAAGATTGCGGGTTCAACACCTGCCCAAGTCGGTGGATTTTCATGATGCAAAAAATCGATAGCGTCCATGTTGTATGATTATGTGACATGCAAAAAATCCCTTGAGTGCTCTGGGCAAATTTAAATTCCAAAAATAATTTTGCATCATCAGAGCTCAGGTGTCGCCCTCAGGGGAGAAAAATGCACGTCGTCAAAGTTACGCTGTGGCAATTGGTATCCAATCATATGCGGTGCCGGACTAAAAATAGATACCAACTCCCGGGGAATGTACTAAGCCTGCTTTGGTAAAAATAATACTCCGCAACCCCATTGGAAAAAAAAAAACTTCAACAATTTATTTGTTAGATAATTCTGCATCTTCAAAAGCTTCTATCAGCTCAGAGATCTATGTATCTATTTTTTCAATAAGAATTGATTTAAAGTGCAATTTTAACAAAATAACAATTAAAAATCTATTGCTTTTCCCCTTAAATATTTCACACGCAAAATCATACTACTTATTATACTCTTAATAATCTCTTGTGGTGTTGGAAACATAAAAAAATTGGTTTTGAAGAACTTTTTTTTTTTTTGAAATATAAAACGTTTTGGTTTTATGTAATAATTTAAGCGAGCCCCATTTTAAAAAAATCTGTAAAAAAAATTGATTTTTAATTTTTATTGGAAAATAAATTAGGACTCATGCTTGTTATTTAGGTTAAGTTTTTACTCCAACTAGAATATGAATATTTTTGCAATCCAAACTATGATGGTAGTTTGCATTACTTAGATGTAAAAGTGTGTGTTTACTTTAAATCTCAGTTTCTCAAAGTGTAAATTGCAGCACAAAAGATATATATATATATATATATTCATCTTATAATTTTTTTTAAAACTCCTTTCATCTTACATGTTTGAAACTTTACACCCACATTAATATTATATAAATAAATATTTTAATGAACACTTCTTTTTTTGTCAAAGAAGTTTTTGAAAATATGTTTGAGTTGTTAAAATATACTTGGATTTGCATTGCTTAGAAATTGTTCTCATATTAAAGAAATGCTTCCATTAAAATAATAATAATAAAAATGCAATAAATGTAAAAATTTGGGATCTTACAACATTTCCATCTATTAAAAATATCCCTAAAACTTATTCCTTTTTAATATTACGGAGATAGGGAAAATGCTGCGTAAGGGGATCAATCCCTTTAATTAATATTATTTTATCTTTTTAAAAATACAGTCGCAGAGAAATGTGAAACATAATTCACCTGTTTTAACTTTTTCCTTTTTCTATAAGAACTAATTAGCGCGTGATATGTTTCTTGCAACTATTTCTGACAAGAAACTACGCATAAAAATTTAGCTTTCTGCAATTATAAATGCTTTGAGTAGTATGTTCCTGTTTAAGAAACAATTAAAACTATTAATCAGTGTTTATAATTACAAGGGGTGCTCATATAAAAAGTTACGAATTGTCGTAATAACGTAACCGTTAACATATTTGCCTACGCATTTATGGGAGAACGTAGCGAGATATTTAAGTATGCGAATTAATCTCTAGCGGGCATCGGAGCATGTGCGAGTGCCCGAATGCGCAAGTGAGCAGATACTCTTATACATAGCGTCATCCAGTTGACGCAACTTGTTGAGTTTCTCGAGCACAGAAGAACCAATAACTCCGATGAGTACCATGAGACATTCCGAAGCTTACCCAAGTCCATCAAGAAAAAAAGACTTGGGCTGTTCATGGAGGATGTAGTTCTGCTTCATAATAAAACGTGTTCACACGTGTGCACGGTAACACACGCGAAACTGGTCAAGTTCAAGTGGGAGCAGCTTGGTCATCCACCCTTCAGCCCGTGCATGTCACCCTTTAATCTCCGTGTGTTTGCCTGCCGAAAAAACATCTGAAAGGGAAGTACTTGAACTCGCATGATGAACACAAGTACGTTGTGAAGCACATGGTCTCATCACGCCACAGATACTCTGGGGATAAAGAATCCTTCGACTCATTTTGCTCAGGTCTATAGTGTATACTATGAATAAAGACTTCATTTAAACCCACAGTGTCATTTTGTAGTTTTTCATTTGAATACCCTTTGTATCTCTAATGTAAATTTCAGATTAGGGCTATGGTTTAGTTTTCTTTCCTTTTTCTGCAATACTGAGTAACTTACTTCATTTTTATTCATACTTAAAAACGAAGGAAAAAGAATCATATAGACCGCGATGCTCTCAAAGTAAAATAAATTCTCGATCATTCCTTTTTTTTGCTCGTAAAAACAATTTTTATCAACGAAAACAACATTTCCAAGTCTCGGAGGGATCATAAAACAAAGCAAGCAGTTAAATGTAACGTTAAAGAAAACAAACCTGACCTCAGAGAGATGGAATCGAAATAAAAAGAAAGGTTACAAGAAACATTCTAATGTGTGGAAAAAAGGATGATTTTTCTTTTTACCTGAGTTTATGAGCAAAAAAGAAGGAAAGTGAATGCTAGTGCAAAATTTATGTATTTAAGTTTTCGAAATACGCAAAACTTTACAGAACAATTTTAAATGATCTATACTCTTTTCACTAAAATTTAACAGCAGGAAAATATATTGCTTAAAATTATTAAAATCCGAATAAATTTAAACATACAAAATTTTTAATTGAACAGCAGTTTTGTGCATTTATTGCAACTAATGCTAAGATTGCATGCATTGTATTAAATATTTCTTTTTGCCACATTTGAAGGTTTTTATTAATTCAAAGCATATGAAAATAAAAATATTCCCCTAGACTTTCATTTTTAATCATTATTTTCTTTAATGAAAAACACCAGAGCTTCTAATCTTCTTATTAATTAAGAAATTAAATTTTTCAAATCATTATATGACACTTATTAAAATTTAAGAAATCTTAAAAATTATGCTATAATGGTTGTCTGTTTCAAATTTATAAAACATATTATGCTTCAGAGAAAATATTTTCATGGCAAATGTAGGGACATAATTGTTTCATTTTTCTATGGTTTTAGCTTAAGTTAGAATAAGTTATCAAACTTCATCAGGGGCTTTTTGTTCCAAACTTCCACTTCCCATAAATTTTTTAAGTTGTAAATATAATTTTTGACTGTATATTAATTACACACACACATTAAAGGCTACTGCAATTCTAAAAGCCCAAGATGTATTAAAGTTTCAAATGAAATTCACGATTCTTTGTGATTATGACCGTACATTTCTAGGAAACTATTTTGGCTCCAATAACAAAAGTAATATGTGTAGTAAACTGAGTTTCTGGAATATACATAGACTATTAAAATGTTTTTGTAGTGGTTCTATAAAATTTTTAAGTTATTTTTGCCTAAATCAAAATTTTTCTCGTTGGGATACATTCTGTTGTAACCTCCTTCCCACTGTGTCTGTATACATGGCCACAAAAAAGACCCCAATTTCATATCCTTATAATATAGTTCCTTTCGACTTTTGTTCTTTCAGTATGTTTAAAAAGTTGTTGGCGCAATTTGGCGTCATTTTCCCGTGAAAAATTGTGAGAATTATAACAGAATCTGACCAAAAATAAAATGTTTTTCATAAATTACGATTTTATTATTTTTTGAGAATTTACATAATATTACACATAATTGCATTACCTAAACATTATGCCTTTCACATTCTATTAAAATCTCAAAAACACTGATAAAGTAAAAATTTTAGCAAACGATTTAACTTTTGGTTAAATCTTTTTTAATTCGAAAATCATCAGGTAATAAATAAATGATGGAAGAGTTCCTTTATCATTAAAAATGAAATTATTAATACAAACTGAAACCGTTTAAAACAACATTGTAAGAAACCTAAGCTAGCAGAAAGCATCATTAATTATTTTTCACGCAGCTTATATAAGCTACTCAAAACTAGAAATATACGCTTTCGGTAGAGAATCCGTCATAAAAGTTTTTTAAGGAATTAGCATTATAAAAAATGCCCTTTGAAAGCTTAGGTTAAAATTAATTAAAAGTGGGTAAAATATATATTTCCACAATGCTATTTTAACTTCTACTTTTAATTATTTTTATTCCTGCTTTATACATCTTAAAGTTTTCTTTGCTTTACATATAAAGACTCGGATTTTATTAAGTAGACACAATACTATTAAAAACAACTTTTTAATAAAATGTACTCTTAACTTGAGAACAAAACATCATTTACGGTTCATTAAAGAAAGTCATTTCCTTAAGTGAGAAATTTCATAGATATATGTCTATGATGCATTCACATTACATTAATTGATACTAGGTTATATGTAAAAGCAGAAATCAGTGACATTGTTTATTCTATTGTAATATTTAAATCTTTTAAGCATGCTTCAGTTATCTTTTGTGAGTTTTTTAACAATAGTTTTTGCACAATTCAGTCGTAATTATATTGAACAACCAATAAGGTTTCGGTACATTAATTAATTAAACACATCTATTATGCATTTCTATTTTTACATTTCTCAATCTCCCAGTACATTATATTAATAATTATCTTGAATATGCTTAGTTTTTTATATAAAATATAATTGCTAAAGATTATAATTTATATTGGACAATTTTTTAAAAAAATTTAGTATTAAAATTTAAAATTTTTATTAAATACTTTATAATGTGTAATTTAAAATTTTAATATTTCTTATGAACATTTATAAGTATCGGCTTGTTTAAGACCGTCAGGTTTTATTTTTATTTTCCTTATGTTACTTTTTAGAATAATTAAACTAATTATTTTATTATTCATATTATGAAACATATTCTTCAAAATAAATAAAACATTTATTATAAAACAAAAGCAAATCTCTCTTTTTAACATGGCATTTAAATCTTCATTGTTGATTATTCGATAAAGAGGGAACCGCGATATTTTTAATCATTGTAGTTTTCATGTATTAAACAAAACGAAACAAATATATTTAAAGCTTGAGCTTTTCGAATAAAAAAATTAAATAGATGAAGGCTTTCATGTTTTTTTTCATCCAACTGCCGGCAAAGCTTCGTGACAGTGACAAAAGGTATCTAATTAGCTTTAATTAAAATGTTTTGTAAACGGATTTGTTAAGAGTATGTTACTCTTGTTTTTATTTTTGAATTGGAGTATTTAACTGAGCCCAGGAAAATGTTTGTGATGTTTGTGTTAGATGTAAAATGGTATAAATCTAAATTCTTGAAAAACATTTTTGTTTTTAAGTAGAATTATAAATTTATTTTCTAACCAATTATTTTTCTGAGTTTCAGTGTATATTTTTAAACTTACAAAAAATTAGTTTTGCATAAATATTATTTTTCATCACTAATACAGAAAAAATATTTTATTTCATGCGTAAAATGGGACATTTAATTTCAAATAAAAAGTATGTAGTAGAAATATTGTTAAGTCAAAATATTTTATTATAAACTTTTTTAATAGATGCACGTGTGTGTAATGATTTGTTACTAGTAAAAACTAAATATTCTAAAGTATTTTTGCAATATTTTAGATTGGATTTAATTGCTTTGAATTTTCGCTTCATAAATTATTTGTTTAAATGATTATCAATGTAAAATTTATTTAATATTGTAATAAAAAAATTATTCAAAAATGTGCGTAGTTGGATTTAAGTGGGTTTTTACTTTGTCTGAATTTAAGTTAATTTCAGATATATTGCTTCAAACAAATCGTTCATTTATTTTTGTTTTTTGTCAAATGAGTTAGTTCAGTTTTCTATATTGTCTGAATGAATTATAAAAATATTTAAAGCACGATAATTATACCACTGATTACTTTCAATTATATGTAACTTTCATTTACAATATGTTTTAACTATATATTTTTATTAACTGTATCTATCATTCCTTTATTAAAAGTAATGCTAGAATATTTAAAACTCTTTCAGTTTCATGACTATACATTTTAAAATAAAGTTCAGTTAAAAATTAACATATTAATATTTAAAATATTAATATTTTTGACAATGAAGTAACAATTAGTTATTTTAAATGAAATTTTATAGTAATTATGTACAATTTAATGAAAAACTCACTTTTTTTGGTATAATTTTATTTTAATCATTCTTACAAAGTAGTACTATGTATAATATAAACAAACTACTAACATATTTCTAATTTTCAATACATTTTGCTATATTTTAAGAAGATATCCTGTACAAAATTAATTTAAGCTTTAAAAGAGATAGATGGTCATTTAGGTACTGTGTTCTCTAAATGAGCATCGTACTTAAAAAGCATTTAAGTATAAAAATCTCTTTGCATTTAAAAAAAAATGTCTCTCAAAGTGCGTAATAAGAAGAGATCTGTTATCTTTGAAAAAACTAAAATCTTATCGTAATTACATGTTTAAAAGTTTCTTATTAATTACGTTCAAACATTTGAAGGGGTATCAATATAAAGAGCATGTATTAGATTCAAAATTCATAAAGTATTTTAAAACTAATAATGCTGATTGATTTTTATTTTATGAAATTGCACTCTACTCAAAAAAATATATCATGTTAAAACAATTATGTTTGTCCACAAGGGAATAAAATTATATTTCTTAAAAATAAATAAATCTTAAAAGAAATTCGAAACGAATCTTAAAGTCGAATTGTTTTGGAAGTATACGTTGAATGGGTTTGAACATTTTAAATTTCGAACTTTGTTTAAAAATTTTATTAAATGCAAATACATCTTATTTTTCCCAAACACGCACAAATGTATTCTAATAAACATTCAAGCTTAATTATATCAATATATGTAGGGTCTGATATGTGCACTGCCACATCCTCCTTCCCTTGTTGCGTCGAGTGGAGCAATCCACATTGACGTCACATCCGCTTATAGTGCCCGACAAGGCACCACACGAAGAAGGACTCAGACGGACGCCGAGTGATGCTTCAGATGACACGTAGGAAAAGTTCAAATCATTTTACCATTTAATATTTCATTGTTTAATAAATCATTTTTATAATTCTAAGGTTGTAGTCATTTTCCCATATATATAAGAATTTAGTGTAATTACTAAACATTTAAAATAACTCATTCGCCTCTTTACAACATTAGTTTTTTTTTACTGAAGAATTATTCTAATTTGATTGTTTTACTTATATTTTTTATACTTCAAATGTTCTAAAAATATCTAGAAAAAAAGAAAAATATTATATTTCCGTTTCCGTAAAACATGAGCATAAACCTAATAAATCTTCTCCGCTAAAAATGATAAAGTTATCCTTCATAGCCAAAGATCGGAGAGAAAGATTTGAAAAGACACAATTTTTTTGTTGAATAATGCAACATTCCGCTGCATTTTTCTTCTAATGAAAGATCAAAAAATTCATTTCCGCACCGAACATTTAAATACCCACTATTTAACCCCCTCGTAGATAAATAATTAGCTTATTAAATTACAAAACTTACGACACCAGAAACAAAATAGGGTACACCACTGTCCTTTAAAAAGAATTTCACTTTTCTCCATTGAGTACCGACAGAAAACTTTTAATTAAGCCTTGTCTTGTTATTCCTTGCTTTATTGATTAGTATTTTGTTTTGTTTTTCATTAACAATGGTCTGCAATTATAATTCCTTTTAGGAAATTTTTTGCAGCCCTCTAAACCTCCATGGAAAAGACACATTAGTCGAATTAGCACCAGAATAAGAAAGTTGTCTGTTTGTAGAGAATTTTTTTTCCCATCCAACTGTCTCTGTCTTCGTTTTGTAGTTCTTAATTAAGAAATTAGAAACAAAGATAGAGAAGTTAGCTTTACGACTTTTAGAAGTATTCGTCGATCGTTGAAACAATGATAATAATGGCTTCCGTATGAACAATAACAATTAAAGCCACGAAGTATAGACAATAAAAATAGCGCAATAATTTTTATGTGCTTTCTCTTCGATGCTTTTGCAGTTTTGAATGTGCTTGTGTATAAAAAAAACGAATTTGTAATTAGTAAATAGCTCAGTTGTTCTTTTTTATGTTATGGAAATTAGTAGAAAAAATTAATAAGAAAAAAGTTTAATACATAATGAGAAAGCTTTAGTAATAATAAACGATTCACATAAGACATTTGTTCATGTCTGGTACGTTTTTTAGAAGAATAAAGATATTGAAAATATTATCGTAAAGAGGAAAAAATACCTCTGGACACATTTTCGCGAGTTATAAATACATCGGAGCCACTTTGAAATCTTTTTTTTTTTTTAATAAAATAGAGAGACATTACAAAAAATTTTTTTTAAACAATTGAATAACCACGTATTATTAATTTCTTTCTCTTAATTTATAGATGAAAAAAAATGTTATTATTTTTTCCTAAATTTAATTTTTTATCTACATGTGTTGTCTTCCTTATTTCTAATTTAAAAGTTTGTAAATTTTATAATGTATATGTGTCTGTATGTATATACATTTGATTTTTAAGAACTATTTTATCTTATGAAAGCAATATGAGAGTTTTTTACAAATCCTAATAAGAATACACACATTAGGTAATTTTCGAACGTACCAAAGAACATGCATTTGCTGATTTAAAAACAGTAAACAAACAGTAGATAAACGATTCTATCAAAATAATTACAAATTTATAACTACGATAAAATAATTATGGTGCCTTTTTTATAAATGCACACCATATGTTAATTACCCATTAGTAAAATCAAATATCAGTAAAAACATTAAAAAACTCCATTTAACTTATATTTGTGTTAAACTTTTTTGCTTTAATTTAGAAATTATCTGTAGATGCCGAAGAAAATAAATGATTTATCATACAATTTTTTTCTTTTCTTATAAGTATAATCATAAAAATTGTGCCATAGTATATAATACACTAATCATAAAGATAATTGTCTGAAAGTAATTAGAGCGAATATAAGTACTTGTTTTTATTGAATATTAGTTATAACTTACGTTAAATATTATTAATTTCTATCCATGTCTTTATTTAAGTATCTTGTATTTATATAAGTATAAATATAAAGAAATTACTTATGATTGATTTAATTATACTAAGAATTATAAATATTTTAAGCATTTTATTTTTATTTCTGCATTCTATACGTTCAATAACTATATTATAATAACTTTTCTAAATACTTGATAGAATTTCATTTAGAGACTCATTTTAACTTAATTAAATCGTCACTAGGTTTAATAACTTTGTCATTTTAAAACTATCTTTTACATTATTAAATTACTTAAAATCGTGAATGGTTGCCCATAAATATATTATGTTAATTGTTTTGCAGATACTTTAGGTAATTAGATGCTAGTAATTAAATTTAAATAAAGTTTCTAAACAAGAATCTATCAAAATTTAAGTATGAGAATGATTACACACACACAAACACACATACATACATATATATATATATATATATATATATATATATGTATATATAGAGAGAGAGAGTATAATAAAATGAAAAAATAACAAGACACAATTATATAACCAAGAAAGCTAAGAGATATAAATCAGATCTTAAGAAACATAACGATAAAAAATGGTGGAAATGTATATTGTACAATATTTGAATAAACGTATGTATAATGGGAAACAGAGTAAGAATTTTAAAATAGAAGAAACCAAAAGAGTCAATAGACTAAAATGGAGACCTATTACGAATTTTAAAGCTTTTGCTGAATTAGGATCAGCAAATTAAGGTTAAGTATACTTTACGGATCCATCTTCCCCGTACAGCAGAAATTTTCAAAATAATTGAAAAAACAGAGCCATATTGAAAAGTTATGCCAAAACTAACACACGTGTATTTTGCAACAGACAGAAATATATATATATACATTTTTCTATAATCTTAAGGTATTTTTTTGTATTACGTTGTGATGATTAACTTTTTATTAGAGTGCATTCATGGTTTAAAACATCCTTAAAAACTTCCCACTTTTTGCAAATTTGATTTAAATAAATATTTAAAGTTCTTCCGGTAACTCATAATTACTAGGTTCTCATTCTCATATAGGTTAATTACTAGAGTAATCCAGTAAATAATTTCCATTTCGTATTTTTGCCACGGAACATCTGCGTGCTTTGGTTCAAGTATGCACGGAACTTTTGCCGAGTTATTGGCGAATGAGGAAAAGCATTTTTAAATCACTGACTAATATAACACTTGTCTGGTGAGATTTTAAACTGCTTAAAACATTCAACCATTCCTCCGCACGCGAGATACAGTTAATCATTTAAATTCTCATTCACATCCAAAGCTATAAATTGCGCAAGCAAATTTGAGAAGTGAATAAACCTAATGCGATGAGTGATTCCATGTTCAGAAAGTAACTTAATGTGTGTGTGTGTGTGTGTGTGTGTGTGTGTGTGTGTGTGTGTGTGTGTGTGTGTGTGTGTGTGTGTGTGTGAAGGAAGTGAAAATGTGCACAAGGGTGTAAGCATTTAGGGAACAAGTTATGGACAAATTTATTGACCATTACTCCAGCAGACTTAAGCTACCGGACTCCGTTCGGAAACGTGATTTTGCAAAAGCGTACAAAAGAATATTTTTTTTAATATTTAGTGTCACTTAAATTAGAATACACGTATAAAATTGTTTTTAGAATATTATTACAATGAAAAATTATTTAAATTAGATATTTTGGCAAAAAATAAACATAGAATGTTTCACTGTCAAACATTCTCCATTTTTGAAAAATGCTTCTATAATAATAATATTTTGCTCAGACCTTAGAACAGAGCTTGAGTTAGGATTTTTGAAATGCATAATATATATATATATATATATATATATATATATATATAAATATATAATATATATAAATTTATATATATTTATATTTATAATATATATATATATATATAATATATATATATATATATATATATATATAAATATATATATATATATATATATATATATATTTAATATATATATAATATATATATATATATATATATATATATATATATATATATATATATATATATTATACATTTTAGGAAAACGACACCGATTATTATTTCAATTCGTAGTAAATATGAAAAAATGTGTATTTTTCAATAATCCTAGTTCGGGGTTTCTGAAGAAGTCTCGTCTATCAAAAGCAAAATATTATTATTATAGAAGCATTTTTCATAAAAGGAGAATGTTTTGAAAAAAAATAATCCTATATTCATTTTTTGCCAAAATATCGCATTTAAATAATTGTTTATTGTAATAATATTCTTGAAACAATTTGATACGTGTATCCTAATCTAAGTGATACCATATATTAAAAAATATTCGTTTGTTGGTTTTTAAAAAATAACGTTTCCTAACCTTAATTTTGCGTTAAGCGATTTTGATGTGTCCAAACATCTTTAGTCCTTTCTTGCTGGCCAGTAGATCCGGACAACGACAAAGTCAGATCTGTTACTAACCTGGTGGCATCTTTCTTTGACGAGGATATTTAATCCGTCATTCCCCGCTTTGATAATGCCTTAACAACAGTGGTAGCAATGTCGAAAAATAGTCTGATCATTATAATTCAATATTTAATGACAATTAGTTTCAATTTATTGTTTCCTTTTGTGTGTTTGTGTTTCAAAAAGGAACTTACATTTTAGACTACCTGATATAATGGGACATTATTAAGTACATAAACATAAAGTATTTCAACTGACTGAAAAAAATACCTAAAAATGTTCCTTTAAATTTAAATTTGTTTTTGACAGCGATAAAAACCAAATTTGCTTTCAAATAATTTCAAATTTGACGTTCGAAATTGATTCCCTATTTAGACAACATAACCAAGTACTATAGAACTAAATAAGATATTCTTTATCTGTAAAACGCCGTTTCAGAAGCACTTTAGAAAACAAACGTAGTCTTTTTCCCCATAAAAAGAACTACTAGACATTCGATCCTACTTCTGTTAGTCTTACAGCATTACTCGAGTTCTTCAAGTGAAGCAAACACTATCCCAGTAAAAGTTTCCATGGTAAAAATCGACCCTCATCTCTAAGATAGATGCCATGGTTTGATGTAAGACATGGGCAGCCTGCTCTTAGCTCAAACAATTTGATTTATCGATCTATTTGGCGAGAAAAAATTGATGATCCAACACTCCCTAGTAGAACTGACCGTACTTTCTGCTGAATGTTGCCCGATTGTTTTGTGTTTCTTCTGGCTTGATTTCTTCCCTATTCAATATGGACCGCTTACAGAGCCATTAAGAGACTCAATGATATCAAATAAAAGTAATGATGTTTCTGAGCGAAAACCATACATCGAAACAGGATGGGTAAGTCGTAAATCAATGGAAATTGGTTTCAATTTGTTTCTTATGTATTTAATTATATTATTAGTTCTTTTGGGTATTTTATGTACAGTAATGCAGTTTCTAGATCATTTGAGCAATGTGATACTTCCTATGCTTTTAAACACAGAAAGCACAAATGCATGAAGCAAATATTTTAAAAAGTTCATATTATATTAATAAACTTTTATATCAAATAATTTAAGATTTAAAAAAAATTATTTTTACTTAAGCAACTAAAATGATTTTCTTTTAAGAACAAATGCCTTTACTTTTTGAGGTCACAGTTTCCTATTAGACAAGGTAATGAACTTACTGCGGTCTTGTCAAGTCGCATATTCAAGTTCTCTCACGCCCCTAAAATCCCTCCGTGTAGAGGGTCTGTCATAGCTTAAAGTCCTCACATTGGCATAAAAGTTAGGATAGGGAGATGTAAGCTGAGATAAACGAGGCTTAAAATCGCCAAGCATTTGGCCAATAGCCTTCATGTTGTCTTAAAAGCAGCGAATTAAACATTCACTCGTCATTGTTTTAGAGTATAACTTTTAATATTTTTTATTTTCTTTTTTTTCATTTCTAATGGGCTACGGATTAATTTTTTACCATTGCAGTCCTTGTACATTCCCCCGGAACTGGTATCTCTTTTTAGTGCGGTACCCTATCGGCGGATACCAATCGCCTCAGGTAGTTATTACAACCAGTTTCCTCCACAGAGGGAGGCACCTGAGCTCTAAAGATGCAAACCTGTACTAGGATTTAATTTTGCTGAGAGCACCTGAGCAAAACAGACACTCTGAGTCATCTTTTACATGCTGTATAACCATACACCATGACCGCTGTCGATTTTCTGCATCATGAAAATCCACCGACTTGGGCTGGCGTTGAACCGGCAACCTTAGGTACAGAAGGCCAGCGACAAATCAACCAGGCCACTCAGCCGGCTATTTTCCTATCCTTCACTGCTTTTTTCACAAAATATTCTTACATACAATTGATTTATATATAAAACTATGTTCGCTTCTATAAATGTGTTGCATTATTTTTTAGATTTTGTTAGCTTGTATCAATAGAGTATTGAAGATAATACAAAGATAGTCACTTTTTTTTCAATGAGATTTGATAATATCTCAATTCATGCACCACATTTAAATTAGTTATTTGCTTCAAGTTTTGACAAAAAAAAATTTTTTTTAATTTTCTTTAACGATTTTAACGATTGTGACTAAATTTAATTTGATTATCTATTACATTTCATTCACAGTTAGATAAACGATTAAACAACGTATTTACTTATGAGTACTCGAGAAATAAATAATTCTTTTCTAATGAACATTTTCTTTTAATTCAAAAAATATTTTATTAAAACTAAATTTCAAGAATTGACAACCTTTTAATACCTAAGGGATAGCTTTACATTAGCGAGTTGAGACAATATTAAAAAGTCAAATGTTTCGATAATTTAATATTTTAGCATTTTTGCCTTAAGCAGCCCAGTTAGAAAACACGACGAACTTATTTTCCAGATATTGTTTATATAAATCTAATAAAAGTGAAATACAAATTCAGATTTTTTTATGAAGAAATTTTTATTCAAAGTAGATCAGGGTAGAATTTATGCACGGCTCAACTGAATGCAGTTGAGAATATTTTGCTTTTTTCTTAAGGCACTATTTTTTATTCCATTATTTTTATCTTTTGAGTCGAAAATGAATAAAAAACTGATTTCATTACACATTTGAAAGATAAAAAAAATTTTAACATAACAAAACTACAAATCTTTTGTTTGTCTGTGCTTTAAAGTTTACAAAAATAAAATATATTTAAAAAATAGAAGAAGGAGAAAAAAAGGAAGCTCCAGGCGTGAATCGCAAAATTCTTAACACTTCAAAACAGACAAAGAAAGAAGTGCTAAATAAAAGCGAAAGGGTGGGGGAAAAAAATCCCTTTCGCATTTGAATATCTCGAATGAGATGCATAGGAAGGGGAAAAAGAGATGGGGAAAATGCATAGAGATGAGAAAAAGTGTAGATGCAAAACCAAAACGAACACAGACAATAGACAAAAAGAAAAGATTTCTGAAAAAAGAATATTCCCAGTTTGTAAAGAGTATTAAAATCTAACGAACAAGGGGAAATTCTAATGTTAGTTGTTCCGCAACCATGAACAAAATGTCAAAACTACAATACAAAAAGTACAAATTTCGTAGAAAAACAAACAAAACAAAAAAGGATCATAGAAGATACTCATTCTTTACCATGTTTCATTTATGGAGGGTTGGATTTACCTCTACCCCTCCCCCTTCTTATCCTAACCGGAAGTGTAAACGGGAAGTTGTAATGGCATTTAAAAAGATACTATACATTATGCAGATCTTAAGAGAACTACATGTATAAAACATTTTATGCAAAGGACTGATCGCAAACATCTAACCCAGCAAAAAGTCGTCTGCACTTCCTTCCCAGTGTCAAAAAATGTTTTGGACTAAGAAATTTTCTCTTTCCCCTTCTTTTCGAGTCCCAGTGGGGTGGTGAGATGAAGTGAAGGGAAGTACGGAGGCATGGAGATGAATCAATGTTGTGTTGAAAAACTAACACTGATTCAGATTCACCGCGTTCGGGGTCGTTTGCTACTCCAAGCCCGGGGATTCTTTAGTTAGATGTGCTTTACAAAATAGGGGGTGGTGAAAAAGTGTTATTTTGTCTTTATAGGTTGAACATCCTGTTTCCTCTTGCTTTGGTATTTGAAGAAAGAGTGCGTTTTACGAAAATGTAGTTTTTAAATAGTTTGCTTATCTTCCATATGTAATTAAAACATCTTATACCAGTGATATTAAACCTGCGGCCCGGGGGCTACATGTGGACCAACAGACCTGTCTGGGAGTAACCCGGTCATGGCCCGTTATGCTAACAAATTCAGTTATTTAAGAACAAAGTGTTAGGTTCACGAAACAGGATCTGCATCTCAGTATTGTTAAAAATAGGTATTTTTAAGGAACATTTATAAACATTCTATTGAATAAAAATCTCCAATTTTTTTACTGAATATTCTTTGAACCAAAATAGATACTTTAATCAGAGATTTTATGGATAGAATATCTAGTTATTTTTTTTAAAAAATATTTTTTGCACAAATCTGTTTTTTTATTTCAAAAGCAGTGATATTTCATGATGTTTAAAGATATAAATTAATTCAGAATATTTTTTTGAAAAAAAAAGAGAGTTGTTTTAGAGTGTCATTATTAACTATGCAAAGTTATAAGCTGTTAAATGTAGTAGTTTAGGACCAAGTATTCCTTATATGGTAAAAATGTTAGCTTTGAGAAAAATGGGTTTTAGAAATGGATTTAGTAGACTTTGACAGGTGGTAAAATATTTTCAAAAAATTATTAAAAATACTTCTACTATATGTAGAATGATAACTTTTGCACTTTTAGAAGCGTAGAAATATTAATTTTATAAAAATGGAAATATAGTGGAAAATGTGTTTGGGAGCCGAAATTCATGAACCTGCCCCTTAAATGTTTAGCAAGTAATTATATCAACAAACTAACCTATAAACCGTTTTTCTATGGATGCCGTGATAGTATGAATTGTGGGAAAACTTTTTTTTCTTTTTGGAACTATAACGGTTAATGTTAGCAAATAAAAGTGGAATAGTGACCATTTTATGGAGAATATAATTTTTAGTTAACTCTCTTGTCTTCCGAGGGAATAATATCTAAAGGTTATATGTTATCTCAAGACAAAAAATTAGTATCTTGTCTATTTTGTAGAGAAAAACAAACATGGATCAACAACTTTGTGATGTTCGACTATGCCTACTTCCCTCTAATCTCCCATGTCTTCTCTCGGACCCTTGATAGAAGTGTGGAACAAACTAAATGATCAGAAGACATGATTCCTTGAAATTATTCTATTGTCACAGTTATCAACACAATAATCCACACAACAATAATAATCCAATTAAGATAGTTTGATCACTATTTGGAGCGCGAAGGTGAGACTAGTTAGCCTGGGGATAATATTACGAACGCTCAACTATACAAGCCCTATACAAGCTCGTTATTAAATTAAACAAGCCCTAACAATTTAGTTCCTAACTTCTATTTAAATAATATGCACAATACCTGTACTCTTGTAAAGCAGAAGTCCTACAGTTGATGCCTTGAACACTAATATCTACCTTGATCAGCTCACATCGAGGTGATCCTCACTTTGGATATCTTCAATTCTCCCTTTAATACTCTTAGATTTGCACTTAAATAACTCAAGATCCTCCCTTCACTAACTCTCGATCTACACATCACTAACTCTTAAAACTCGCGAATACAGAATTTATATAATAAACTTCAATTGCATAATCACGTTTTCTTACCTTCGGTGAAATTTAGTTGAATTACATATTTTCCTAAAAAAGTCCTCAATTGGTTAGTAGAGTCCCGTATAGATCATTCACAACTTGTTTGATTGTCGTGAAAATAATGTATTTAAAATATATAATTTTGCCAGTCACTGTACCACTAAACACCAATCTTTCACTCTTCAATCTTTCAATCTTTCTTTCTTCTTTTCTTCGAGAATCTCTTATAAGAAGAGATAAATTGGTTTTATTAAAAAAAAAAATATTTGCAACAGCAACAGAATATTTGGAGGGGGTGGGGCTTTTGAGACAATTGATGAAAGAAAATCGAAACTACCCTGTAACAGGATAAAAGATGCATAAAACCTATTTTTTGTGAGTTGAGTTTGATGAATCCTATTATAGTTTAAAAATAAAATCCAAAATAGTTAATACTTTGATAAGTATTCCACTTTTTAAAAGTCCTTGATCTTATAGTGTCCCCCAGTAGTCTTCACTTTGAGACCTGCGTGAAATATTTGTCTTATGTATGTGACCCGGTGGAAAAAAAGGTTGAGTACTGCTGTCTTATGCGGTACATGATAATGAATTGCTTAGGGAAGAAATTCCCATGTACATATCCCCAAATTTCAGAGCATGTGAAATAATTAGTTATTGAAAATCTTCATCGTATGTTCATACAAACATAAGGAACAGTATCATATTGAGAAAATGTTATTTTAATCCATTCTCCATATATTTAGAACTACAATTCTTGCTCTGACACCAATGCTCCAATTTTTGAAAATTTGAATAAGTCTTGAAGGGTCTACTGAAAAAAAATGTATATTTTGAGTGAGTATCAATTAACGTCGTACTCTATAAATCAACACCTGGCCTCGTAATTCTGAATCTCAGCCAAGTGACCAGTATGATATTTGAGCTATAATATTTGACCAGTATGATATTGAGCTCTCTACTCTCATAACTTCTACACCACACCATTATGAGGACTTTGAGCTACAATATATTTAATGTGTATTAGCTCTTAAACACGGTGGATAATCTTTCAGTATAAGTAAGGCCATGAGTCAATGAGCTTAACCACTAGGTTACCACAGCGACTTAAATGTTGAATGACCATAATGTGGATTAATGGATTCATAAAATATTAACAAAATTAATAAATAATAATAATAATAATATACTAATGTCAAAAGTTCCAATATAAAAAAAATATCTGTTAGAATATACCCTAATTTTCTGGAATCTTCGTCGGTTAAGGAAAAAAATTTCCCCCAATTTTATAAACTTATTTTTTAATAAAAAAAATACTTAAGTATATATATTAATTAATTTAAAAAGTCAATCAGTCAGAGGTATTTAATTCACACAATAGTAAAAAATTGATTTCCTTACAATAAAATTTATTATTTGTGTTATTAAGCGTTATTGTTATATTATGTATTCTGAAGTATTTCTGAACAGTGATGCAGAAAAACTCTCTCCGATATTCAAATTCACTTCCCGCCCGAGGAAAAATTCTCCGAATTCCACACTTCATGTAATTACAGTATTATTTTCCCCTTTGTTATTTGTGATTCATATCATAATGTTTGTACATTTTGTATGATATATATTATTTAGCTACGTGCTAATAGAATTTTTTCAAATTAAGTTGACTACTTAATGTTTTATGGCGCAACAAAAATACATCAATTATGATTTTTCGTGAAAATACCTCTATTCTTCAGCGATTTCTAGTTCTTTTTTACTATTTTTTTAGTTTCTGTTTAGATATACTGAATGTAAAATAAAATAAACAAATATACAGTTGCCAAAGCAATTGTTTGCTGCTAGATAGCAGACAAATTTGTAATGAGCAGTGAGTTCACAAGGGGATATTAGATATTAGGGATATTAGAGACAGACTTTACAGTATACAAGTTACGTCAGATGACGTAGACGACAGCGGAATTAATATACTGCCTTCCTAATTTCCATACTGCCTTATATCAGGAGTTCGTATTGGCCAAACTTAATTTGTAACAGCTCGTGTTATTTCTCAAGGTGTGGTGTGTTGAATGTAATATAGAAGTCAAAGTGTGAATCCCGATTTATTTGACTCTAAGAGATGACAAGATTTTAGACATCCTGCTACCTTAAATGATACTTCCTTCTTTTAGTATTTGTGACAGAAATTCATTATACAATGTACTTCTATATCCGTCAAAGTAGGAAATGAATCACATTAAAAATGGTTGCTTATAACCAAATTTATTTCACTTAAATTTTTTGTTTTTATTCTACACAAAAGTTAAAACGATGTGTGTTGAAGTTTCTTGTGCATACGATATTTGGTTTGAAATTTTCGATATATTTAATGTGTTTTCGTCGTGTTTTAATTTAGGATAGTATTTTTAATAGATTTTTTGTATATATATGTGTGTGCGTGCGTGTATGAGAAAGAGGGGGAAAGATGAGAGGGAGGAAAGTGATTTGCAGCTTCCATTCACTTGAGTTCGAGATAGGGTAAATTGAATTCGAGAAAAAGATAAGAATATTTTGTTTGAATTATTGCACTTATTAAAACTCTTTTTTGAATTTTTGAAAGTAATTTAATTGAAAAACACAATTTATTTATCAATTTATATGAATTATGTTTTTATTGAAGAATAAACAAATTTAATTTATTGTTTTGCTATGTATTATCTTCTAATACGATTCGACTGCATTTAATATTGTAGAAATAAATTCTACTCATGCCATTTTATATATGTTACAGTTTAGTAGAAAAGAGAATCGGCTTGTAAAAGAAAATAATAAATAACCCTTGATATAATTTATTTATATTTATTATTTTGAATGTAAAAAGCCCCCTTTTGATACATACATATTTATGTATGGAATTTTTATTTCAATACATTTGACTGTAAATTCTGCATTTATAATTAAATTTACAAAAAAAACCTCTAAAATTTGTAATTGAGAATTTTAGTGACTTCTTAACGAAATATCAAAAGAATTCTTGCATTTGTTATGTAGAAATAATAAGCAGAAAGTATATTCTATGGCTTTAGATGGAAAATTTTAATTTAAGATGGTGCAACGCTAATAGCATTGGATACGCATTTTCATTAAATACCTAATGGTAGTTAATTTAATAATAATGGTAATAATAATAATAATTTAATGGTAGTTAATAGTAGTTAATTTTCAATAATACCTAATGGTAGTATTTATAGTATGCTACACTATTTAAAATATTTTACTGCAAAAGACTGGTCAAATATTGTTTCAGTAGAAGAAATTCATTCATGTAGTAATTGGAAAGTTATATTAATTTAATTTATAATCATTAAAAATACAATTTTTATCAGTTACGTTACAAAATGTATTAAAATATTATAAAATATTGTAAAAATGGTACTTTTGTGATATTTGGGTATATTTTGAGAGTTATAGTAAAAAGATTAATGGAATTAATTGAAAACTAGCTAAGAAAATAATCTAAACGTATTTTATTGACATAATTTTTACTATGGGGTTCTTTTTTTCATTCGTTAAACACCACCTCCACAACAACTACAATAAAAAGAAATATTTGTTTTTATAAATATACCATTGAAAATGGAAATTGCTATAATTTGGTGATAATTTTAACGAGAGAGAGAACAACCTTTGATCAAACATACTTTCATTGTGAAACACTTATTTTTTTAATAAAAATTGAATATTTGTAGAAATATATATATATATATTATATATATTGAAGCATTTTTAGGACAGTAGGGTGATTCCGCTATTGACGATTTTCGACATTAGTTTTTAAATCACATTATTTGTTACATTTTTTTATATCATTGCAAAGAAGAAAATCAACATTTAATATATTCAACTTTTTTTTCGGTTTTACATTATATTTAAAATTCTGGCACTTTTGGAAATAGTACCCTTCGAAAAATCGGTATAAACTGCAAAATCACACCAGGCAATAAAGGCACGAAACAGCTCTGTTACGACCGTGAGGTTAAGTTTTACCGGCTACACGTGTAGAGACAATATTCATTTATTCATATGGATCAAAAAATGTAAGTACTAGTTGTTATTATTTAAGCATCATTGACTACAAGAAGCTCTGTTAGCTTGTTGCACCCGCGATACAAAAGATGTAAAAGTTTGTTTTTTTCACAGAAATAAAATACTAACGTTTTGAAAGTTTCTAGAAGTAAGAAGAAATTAAATATAAACTTAAATCAATCGTTTTTAGAGTGTTATGTTTGTGAAATTAAAATAATTTAAAATGGTTGCACCCGAGATTGTGATGCTAGATTTGCGGGTGCTACTCTTTGACAACTAGCCTTATTTACCAAAAATCTATTTTTTATAATCACAACAAAATTAATTATTTCTAACTTTGAATTTTCTATTTCTTATTTTAAACTATTTTAAGTTTGTAATTGAAACTAAATTATACTTTCATTCACATTTTTCTCAATTTTTGCACTCGATATTAGAGGTATTTTCAAACATACACTAATAATTTAAAAGATGCATTAATATTCAGAAACACTGCACCCTATTACATTATTACCGCATAGTCGTAATCTCACGCTAGCCATTAGTGCATTATTCTCGCACGTCACGGAATACAATATCTCATTATCATGTCTGCTATAATTTTCCCGGCTCATCGGCTAACTCGTCGTATGCCTCTTGGCTTTCCGGCCGTATTCATACCTGAAACTTGGCGACTTCCTGACTCTTGGCTAGCTGTCGACTCAAGTCATAACAGTTACAGTTATAGTTAACTATCGCAGAACTGCAGTTTCGAATTATCTATCTTTGTTTAAGTTTAAAGCTGAAGGAAATATTACCCTTGGAATTTTAATATGCGAATTTAGTATTATGTTCGTAATTGGCTGACAGCCAATAATTTCGAGTTTAATAATATTTGGTTTGATAATTATTTGGTAGATGAGTCGAGTGGTAATAGTAATAGTGATTAATTGGTAGTTAAGTATATTATTATATCATTAGTAGAATAGTTATAATTATTTACTGCATGTTAAATGAAAATTATTCAATTGACTTGAAATACATCCTAATACTAAATAAATAAATTAAGTTGATTGACTACGTTTCTAGCCGTGATTTTGAAAAAGCATATGACTGAATATTTTTTTTGCAATTAGTGACAGTTGAATTAGAAAATAAATATAATTTTTTTAAGAATTCAATTATAATAAAAATTATTTAAATGCATTTTTTATTAAAAAGACGAAACAAAAAAAGAGCTTATATTCAAAAAATTCTTCTTCTAATCCCAAGTTAGACAAATAGAGCTTTTCACTTACAGCATGTAGGAATTTCTTCTACTAATATAGTATGCGCGCGATCCGCATCAACCACAGCTAAGTATTTTATATAAAAATTGTCACCGGTATTGCTTATAAGTTATATTTAATAAATACTCCTATTCCATGGTGTTAGCGTTGCACCTCCTTAAAATAAGAACTTCCGCCCCAAAACTCATAAAATATAATTTCTGTCTATTATTTCTATACATCAAATGCAGAATTTCTTGTGATTTTCTCTTAAAGTGCTCTACGTTCAGAGCATTATTTTGAAAAAGTGTTTAAAGGAATATTTTTTTATATTTATGTAGTGAATTAATATATATATATATATATATATATATGTGTGTGCGTGTGTGTGTGTGTGTGTGTGTGTGTGTGTGTAATTCAGGCTACTCTAAAAATCCAAAAATTATTCATTTAAACACTTTTTTTAAGCATATTCTTACAATAAAAATTATTTAAATGCAATATTTTTGGCAAAAAGATGAATAAACATCGAAAACAGTTTCAAAATATTCTCCTTTTTTTAAAAGATGATTATATACTTATATTTTGCCAGTATATAGCTAGAAGTTCTCTACAGTGTCTGAGATAGGATTCTTGTAACATTAACATTATTTTCAGAGTTATATCAATAAAATAACCGTTGTTTTTGGTTCAAATTTTTCTACTCTGATATATTAAAAGATGAATAAATCCACATCTAGATTATATCTTTTAAAATTCCTACTTCAGGCTTTGTACGGAAGTCTCAGCTTTAGGCAAAATATTATTTTAGGAGCATTTTACATGAATGGAGAATGCTTTGAAAATGTTATTTTTTTCCTTCTTTTTTATCAAAAAATTTGAATTTAAATAATTATTTTTCTTCTTATAATAGTATTAAAACTATATATATATATATATATAATCAATAAATATACACAAAATAGTTATAAACCTAAGATAATTAATCAAGTTAGTAAAAAGTATTAGCCACAATAGGATTATAGTAAACTCCTGGCCTTATGAACCAGGATTGCAGATTTAAAAAAAGTTTTGTAGCTAGCCAACCTTCATCTGTATTTGACAATACTCTAGGTCATAGGAAAAGTAAGAAATAAATTCTATTAATAGAAAACGATAAAATTATAGCCTATAATAATTACTCGTGTATGTTAAAATTAAAGCTAAAAACAATTAGATGAAAAAAACTTACCACGTGAGTACAGCAATAACCATTTTTCCCCGCGAATAATAATATATATATATTATTCAAGTGAGATTAAATATCGAAAAAGTACTCACTTATACGCTTTTGCAAAATTACGGTTAAGAATATAGTCAGATTCCTTAAGTTTGTTTTATATAACAACAAAAAACGTATTACTTTTGATGAAGATAGAGGAGAAAAAACATAATTGAAGTTAAATTAACGATTTGTTTTTATGACAATAAATATTCAAGAAATATTCCGAGAAATCTACTTTTGAATAGTTATGCTATGCAAAATTATAACTATGTGTTTTTATTTTTTTTCTAATTCTGGAACATTTTTTAACTCAATCAAAAATCAACTTTAAAACTTTTGAAGAGACATTCATCATCAAATGTAGATAAAATTTGAAGACCAATAAAGATGTTTTTAAAGTTTTATTTGTAATAGAGTAAAATATCAATATCCATTATACAAATTATTCTTTTTTTTAATTCTATATCCAAAGGAAAACTGAAATATATAATGACCTACAAAGCATACATCGCACAAATATCTAACAATCAAACACGCTTTAAAGCTAAATTATCATTCGTACAAACCGGAAAACCCCTAAAAAAGTTCAAATCATAATTTGTTTTAAAAAATAATCTTTACGGATCATTAATCAGAATACTCAGTGTCAGGATATAGAAAAAGGGAAACAACAATCGTATATTATGAGAGAACAGTGCCTGAATGGCTACATGAAAAGGGAAGACCCTTGTTCCAAGCGGGTTAACTTTTGGAACAACTTCCTATTCTCCACCCTCCTCTTCGCCAACCCCGGAAGTCTTGTCTCGGAAGCGGTTACAGTTAATCTTCCACATTTAAATAGAGTATTCACTTCGTTGCCACAGAGGAATTCATTAAGTTACGAGGTTGCTGAAATGTTTCAAGACTTTTAATAATAACATATCTAGCTTTTGCAGCGAGATTAATTTTCTGATTCTATAGATACAATTTTCAAATCAATATTTTAAGTTAATGAAAAATGTTTGTTAATAATAATGTCCCAATTTTATTTAATAAAGTTAGTAAAAGTTAAAGTGCATTAAAAACTTCAAAATATTTTTAATTTAGATTTATTTTTTATCCTTTGCCGTTTTGCAGTACGTGGAGTTTGTTGTAAATTAAATGAAAGGAGATAAAAGTATTAAAATTTAAGAACGTATTACAACATTGATTAGTATCTTAAGAGAAATGTAAATTTTAAAAGGTTTAGAAATATAGAAACATTAATACACATCATTTTTTAACAAAATAATTAAAGTTAAGAGAAACAATTTTTTCATTTCATTCTCATAATATCATTACTCCATATTAAAAAAACACATATTCCATTTTTCTTTAAAACCTCTTAATTTTTAAATTTCCTCCAACCTTTAATAATGAAATTTTACAAAATATTTTAAAAGCCAAAAGAAGGAATGAAAGCTTTAATATATATTTCCTCAAAAATTCTTTCTTTACATTAGAACAAGATCTTAATGTATTTTAAAGTCAGCTCTTTTTAAAAGAAATATATGTTAAATTTGAAGAATAAAAATTAAGTTAGATAAATTACGTAGCATAGACTTTTAAATTGATTACTCTATACTTAAAGAGACTTACATTTTTAATTTAATAAGTATATAATAAAGATGTAAAAGTATTTTTAAGATTTTGAACATTTATGCATGAAAAATTCAAATCTAAAATTCAATTACAAAAACAAACAAAAATTTTATCAAACTTTGAAAATATTTTTAAAAACTTTAAAAAAATTAATATTAACAACTATATAAAGCACATTGAATTTTTATAAATAATCCATCCCAATACGTAATAAAGTTAACTTATTTATCTCTTAGAGATTTTATACAAACTAAAATTTTATATTTTATTATATATATATATATATATATATATTTCTTGACATATTGTTCATTTTATAATTGAGAAAAATGTCACTTTAATAAGTTTCATATCAGAGTTTATCATAAAAAGAACTTAGTTAAAAATATCAATAGCTATTTATGAGTGATTCAAAAGATTAATGGCGAAATAAAAAGTTAATTTAATGTATCTCCATTTAAAAGGAAACATTTATGAATCGAAACAACTTAAACATTCTATTTTAAATTTAATTTTAAATTTATTATAAAAATTCAGTGCATTTTTGAGAATTTCAAACAAACTATACATGCATTAAAAAGTTTAATTTTAGTACTTCATGGCACAAAATAATGGATTAAATGTTTTTCAAATTATCGCAATAATTATATTAGCCTCTTTTTCAAATAAAAATATATCCCATTTGTGAACTGAAAACTGGATGAATAATTTTTAAAAAGGAAAGGCATGTTTATGTACATTTATTTTGAGAACTTTTTTTCTGTGTTTGAATAATTTTTCCTCCCAAATTATCCATAACAAAATAAATATGTTGATACTTTTCTTCTTTAAAAACAAAAACTTCTAAAGCCAATGTATTCTACAGAACATTTTTACATTTTCAAATAATTTGCCAACAATTTGTTTCTAAGTTCTTAAAAATTTATCTGCTTTAATTTATCTATTTGAAAATATAACTTTAAATTTCAATTTTTTAAAAAGAAATATATTCACTTTTCTTTTATCAGGTACGTGAAAAGCATATTGAAGCCCAAACGATAAATTTTATTTCTGATTAATAATTCTGGAACAAAAAAGAAAAGTATAAAATGAAGGAAAATTAACGTGAAAAAGCATTTTTTCTCTACGGATGTTTTGAGGAACAAAATACTTACAATATTAATTAAGATAAGAAAAAAACTTTACATAATTTAAACACCAATTTCTTAAAGAAAATATTTTAATTTGTTTTTTATTAAAAAACTATTATTATTTGATTTTATTTTTTTCCTTTCTTCTGAAGCATGCTTTAATGCCAGTTTAAAGTATTCGACGACTTACGAAAACTTTAAAAAAAATGGAGAAATGGGGATTTTTTGTGGTTTATAGATTTGTTTAGTACATTTAAAAAAAATTTGCCTAAATTAAGAAGAAAAAAAAGAAATTATTATTACTAAAATGGGAAAATCTGGTAAAGTTTACGAAAAATTACATGGATGGGGACCATTCTGTTCCAAAAATTTATAAACAACTTTTCAATTTTTCAAATCTAATGTGTTGCTCTGTTTTTCAATTTTGAAATGATCATCAGGAAAACAGATATTTTTATTTTTACAAAAACTAGAGTAATTTATCTTAGTTATTATATAAAATTGCTTAAAAAAACGGTGATTATATTCCCATAAGGTACTGTAAATTTTGTAATAAAGCAGTGATTGATAAATCTGGAAGTTAAAACACTTCTACTATTATACAGAACATACACAAAAAATTTCAGTTAATTATTGTCAAAACTTTTTGAGCAATCGCTGTCCCCGTTTGAGCATTTTCAAAAAAAAAATTCAGTAAAACGCGTTTTAAAATATATCTTGCTTAAAGTAATCGCATCTGCTTTTACTAAAACACTTGTAGTTTTTTATCTATTGAACTTGAAAATATTAATAAACTTGTTACTTTTATCCAGCTAATGAGATGGCCTATAAAATTAAATCATAACAATTGTCAATTTTGGGCAAAATTTACAATTTTAGACTTAATGAGATAACTAAATGCAAATGTTAAAATAGTCTTGATAAGTTTTTAAAGATATATTTCGCTGTAGATGTTGGAATATGCAGGTAATGAAATAAATGGTGCAATACTTTAGCACTCGAGTAAACAGAAGTAAAACGATTGGATAATTATCCTCATAAAATCATCAATATTAAATAATATTCGTTAATCATTAGGTATTTTCATGGAATTTTGCTTTGTAGCTGAAATGTTTTTAATTCTTCCTAAACATTGACAAGCAAAATTTCTGAAGAGATTCTGAGATTTGTTAAAATTGTAAGAAAGTTTGAACATTGAGGTATCAATTTAAAACTGTCCCTAAGACCCCGTAAGATTATTCTTTATAAACTGTTTGTATACTTCTTTAAAAAAGTCTGAGTTACCTTTAATAAAACTGCAATCCCATTTTGAATAATAAAGAATACATTTTTTAAAATATTTTTTCAAATATTTCAAATTACGAAGTTTATTTAACATTTTCCTTCATTAATTAAGAAAATATGTTTATTATTATGTCATTATCTAATGCAGAATTTAATCAAATTGGAAGTGTACATTTCCAACTCGCACATATGTTTACATAACCTTTACATATTCAGGCAGATCAAGTTTTCATTCCAGATAAAATATTTATCTAAATGCATAAACCTAAACAGGAACAGATGCATGGTAATTAAATACCTAATTCTCCCACTTTCAGGTACATTACCCACTGTGTGGCGCTGGTGCAGCAAAGATATAGAAACTGAACAAGTAATTAGATTCCCAAAGTAAAAACGAGTTACTTATGGTAACTTACAAAAGAGATATTTGCTCAGAAGTGTGGAGTAAAGCAGCTTTAGGCAACGGTAATGTGACAAGAGAATTTCAAACGGGAAAGTTTGAGTTTCCCAAACTTAATTACCCAACGACAGACAGAACGATGATAAAAATGTAAGATAAATTAATATTTGTTCTATTAATTTGGAAGGGAATAAACGAGCTGTGTGGGATGACTTAGTTATTCTAATTGGAAAAGCATTTATTGTTAAAGTGTGTGTGTGATTTTATTTGAAACAGAGGCTCTTCGAGAAAGCGTCTTTGAAATTGCTCTTACTTCTTTTTTGTGCATTCGCTTTTGCCTGGGTTTGAGAATAATTGCCAATTTGAGACAAGTAGCAGAATTGTGTTATTGAGTCATTTCAATTCGTTCAGATGACTCTTTGAAGGTGACAATAAGTTCAAATGTTTTTACAATCTTAATATTTATCTGATTTTATAATGTTTTTTAAGAGAATGTCAAATTTTGGTCAGAATTGCGATTTTGATTTTTTTATACAAATAATATTTCTTATATTTCATGCAAAAATTCCGTCAAAGAATTGTGGCATTTTGATTTATAATTAATTAATTATATTTTTATTTTACTCATATAAATATTTAAAATGCACTTTACTTATTTCGTAAATTTTTCTCTTTTCATTGTTTCGTAAAATGTTCCTTGTGTTTCTAATTCCGTCATATCTCTTTGAAATTTTCACAACTAATGAAAGATGAAATAATTCACAAATGTGTGCATTAGTTTTCTATAAAATTTAACGGACCCTATTTTGTGTTTTTTGAATACCTTGAATATGTGATAATTGGTGAAATATTTCATATAGTATAGAAAATTTATCTTTTTTCTCCAAATTTTATTTTGAATTTAAAATCCATGCACAGATATACTTTGTGGTAGTTCATCTGTATAAAAAAAATCTATATATCTTAAAAACTAATTCAAAAATAGAATTTTTTTAAAATAGATCAAAAAATTTCATTTTTTTTAAAAATCAGTTTATAATAAATTTTTTTAAAAAAATGTATTTACATTGAGAAATATAATAATCATTTACAATATTGATTCCATTTTTAGCTAATTAGGTTAATAAATTTAGAAATTAGTTTTAAAGGTTCACCGTCCTCTTAAGTGAGATATCTTAATGGAAAACATATTTAATTTATATTTCGATTAATCAATTAATTTCGTTTGATTTTTATTTAAAGACGAGAGTGTTAGATGCCTTTTATAAATTTAGAACCAAAGCGGGGAGGTATGAGTTGGACACAGTTAAACGATATTTTTATAAAAATAAAAATATGTCAACTGTAAAGTAAACAATTTAGCATCAAGCAATTACACTTACAAGTATGAATAAATTAGTGATTAAATTTTAATAAACTTGAAATTGAAGAATGAAAAATAAATTATATCTCACACTGCATTTACTGATTGAATATTTTCTCATACCTTTCTACAGGGTTATCAGGAATGAATGACCCGATTACAAAATTTAATAATTCCCAGATGAATAAACAGAAAAGGATCATTAATATGTCATTGTAAAGATAAAATATGAAATTTTGAGTTTGTAATATTGTTTTTGTCCAATAGAAAAGTTGTAATTAAGATGTTTTTGAAATTTTGAACAAAAATGAAAATTCTGTGCAGCGGGAGAAGGCATTTTGTATGTTGTCGTTTGCAAAAAGTCTGTTAGTAATCACGGTTCAGCTTGAATTTCGGAAAAAATACCATAAAAATGCACCGACAGTTAAGAGTATAAGAAGATGGTATAAACAGTTCCAGGAAACTGGATGTCTGTGTAAAGGCAAAAGTCTAGGGCGACCAGATTCGCAATTATATTATAGGGGTGACTATACAGGAAGTCACAATGAACACTTGTGAACACAAATTTTACTTTAGGCCAAGAAACGCACGAAAAACATTCTATATTTTATCTTTACAATGACATCTTACTTATCATTTTCTGTTTATTCATCTGGGAATTATTAAATTTTGTATTCGGGTTATTCCTTTCTGATAACCCTGTATAAGTGACTATAAATAATTAGTTCACAGTTATAATATCTAGCAAACAAAAAACGTTTTTTACAGTAGAAAACTGCAGAAAAAATCTTAAAATGAAATACTGATGTTGAATGATTCCTTACTTATCTAGATTACCAACTAGCAAATAATTAATAATTTTTTTTTCTAACAAAAAACTAAATGTTACTTTTATTTTGCATTGTGAAAAATAAATTTTTCGTTCCTTTGTACAATGTGCTCATATCTGTGATAAACGATAAATTTCTGAACTGATAAGCACTGAATATATAACTTAGTTCTAAACGTAGCACTTTAACATACACAATTTAAGAAATATTTTAATTATAGGATCATTATCAGCAAAACAATTTGTTTTAATCTTCAATATCCCATAATCTAAACCAAATATTTTTATAACTAGTTCCTTTGCTTTAAATTTAAAGTTTTGTTCTATTTAACTTTTAAATTTATGGGTACAAGTGTATTGACAAAATGAGTCAAAAAATGAAAAAAAAATTAGAATTATCACTCTTATTAGCAAAGGAGGAATTTAAGATATTGATAAGCATAATTAATTTCCTTTTTTTTAAAACTGAAAAATAAAAATTATATATATTTTTTATAACCTAGTATTTTTCATTAAATACGTTAGATCATATTACCCATTAATTTAACCCTTAATATCTTTAGCAAATTAACGATTTTCTATGCTACGTTTTTCTTCAGCAAATGGGCTTGGTAAATATTCTAAAAATAAAAGATTTTTTTTTCTACCTGAACTGACTACATTAGATAGCAGGTGAATTTTAAGGGGTAATTCAGTAAACATCTGTTGCCAACGATTTTTACAAAAAAACAGCTCGACGAAAATAAATTGATGGTAGGCTTTTTTTCCTCTCTCTTTAACTCGATCTTATAATATACCTTAATGTTCGGGTCTTAGTAAAATGTCGGAAAATTTAATGGTGCGATTCTGACACATTTGAAAGCTTGAAAAATTCAGTAACAACTACTTATCCATGTAGAAAAAAAAGTTTTTCATGTTTAAGCGTAATTTAATAACCAGTATATTATTTAAACTGGTTAATCAATATATACTGGTCTTCTGGTTTATACAAATAAATTCAAATTAAGTTTTTCTTGCGACATTATTAAATATTTTTTCATATGTGTGTAACGGGTGTTTTGGAGAAATGTTTAATTTTTTTTATCTTTGATTTTCTAATAACAAGTACTAATATATATTGTTATTTGTTAATTTATTTTTGAGAATTCATGAATATAAATGAATTTTTTTCCAGCTCGCTGCAAGATTATTTTTTTTTAATTTGAATTTATTACTCGTTATAAACATGACAACATTAAATACTTTCGGTTATTTTTTAGTAAATATATGCTTGAATAAATATACATATTTCCAAATAAAGTTTTCTTATTTGAAGACAAGTTTAGCCAAACGTATTATTTAAATGAGTACATAAGTATATTACTCTTATATAAATATTTAAAAAGGTTTATATGAAAATATAAATGAAAAATTATATAAGTAAGTTTGAGATGAATAATGTAATAAGTAAAGGTCAATAATGTAATTACAACACACACTTTGCATAGTACTATTATTAAATATCCAAAAATGTCCAGATATCTTCAACTGGAATCATATTTGTAAAATTTAGCTCATAGAATTGTTAAATGCAATATATTGAAATATTCATGTTTCTAATTCATTATCCTCATGTAAGACTAATAATACCGGCAAGCTGTCAAGTAAATACTTATATTATTTTTATATTTTTCTTTAATAGACATTTGTATTTATTTTATAGATTTTATGAGTCTATGAAGTTTGCTGCCAATAAAATGCTTTAAGCAAATGAGCGTTTAGAATTAAAGGCTTATGAATTGATGTTATACATACTTCATCGTTAGATACTTTAAAATACAAAGATAGAAAGGAACAATACTAAAGCGTAAATACTTAATTTATTCACAGCAAATTACACCTATTTTATTTCTTCTTTTTTATTTACTATGGTTGAACAATTTTAAATTAAAATCTGATATATAATCAAACAAAGATTTATACAAAAGTCTATTTATTGCTGTATACCAATGTACATTTTAAATACCTATAAAATAAAGGTATTCCAAAATTAAAAGAAATGTTATTATACTTTATTGTAAATATAATAATTTTAGATTTATCTCAAAATTATTCCAAAACAATTCTTTCTCATATTAATTTGAAAGAGTTACTTTTAGAATGAAATTTTAATGCACAATATATCTTCACAAATGTTTTTCAAATGTTTCAAGTATATTAGTTTCTTTAAGCCGTAAACTTTACATTATTGTGATAAATACCCCACTAATTTTCCCATTTATTAACTTAACAATATAACAGTATTTTAAGACATATCTCATAATATGCAGTTTTTATTAAAAGATCTGCGAAATCATGAAGCAAATTGCATTAAACTTTTTATTTTATGATCAAAGTGATGATTTAATGATTTTACAGTGGATTGGATTGTTGAAGCATTAATTATCTTTCAGAGAATGGAACACAAACAATTATATCATATAAATTGCACTAAAATACAAGGATTTTAATAGTACATGGATAATGAATGGATATCAGAAGCACAATAAAGGTCTGGGAGAGTTAAAAACTGTTAAAATATGCAACATTATTTAGTGAATATTTTAAAATAAGTAATTTTATATTACTGTATAAAAGTTTTTTGATTGTCTTTTATAATATAAGATTGCAGACATTTCTGATCTGAAGACTAAAGTCAATTATTTTATGTAATATCGGAATTTTCTTAAAATATATAACAAGTATGATCAGCGTTAACTTAGTTTAAATCTAGTACATCTATCTTTAAAAAAAACACGATTATATATAATACTAGAATAAAAAATTTGCAAACTTGCTCTAAATTCTACTGAACATTAAAACAAATTTAGCACTAGACAGGTGATACATATTCAGATGGTTGAAATAATTTGAAAGCATAATGCATACTGACAGTATGTACAAAACCTTTTGTTGGTAATGTAGAATTCGCCCTTAGCTAGGGTCTTAATTAGTTTTTACAGTAGAAGAGTAAAACAGAATTTCTCAACAATTTTAATCTCAGATCTTTATATATATAGAAAGAGGAAAAACTGACGATATTCGTACATTTAAGATGCATAAAATTTTATATTTTAGTGAATAATGACTGAAAAATAATTTTATTAAATATTAAGGTACCTTAAAATTTTGTAACAATGAAGGCAATTTGTTAAATAATTCTCTTTTGGTGAAGACAGCCAACTTTATTTGATACAAACACACAGTTTGTGGTAAATATTAGAATATAAATAATTTGCACACTAGGACAATGAACTTTGAACTCCTACTGCATGGACATGCAGATGAAATTGGATATAAGGAATTATGAAAATATCTTTCCAAAAGCTTTTGTAAGTCTTTTTAAAAAAACCTATTTTATAATTTCTTTTTGAATCGGCTGCAAGCTTTTTTTATATTAAAAAAAATCCATGAGAATTTATTTTTATTTAAATATATGGTTAAATATAAAATGGAAATAATACATTTATAAACGGAATTTAATTAGTAAAAAAAATCATTTTTTCTTATATTACTTTTTTTCATTAGAAAAGACTTGGAATATTTTAGATTTGTTTGGGGTATTATTTTCAAAAGGATCTGTTGATTTTTAGATGTCTTTTGGACTGATAAAGTAAAATTTTTAAACTGATAAAACTTGAAGTATAAAAGTAGGGTTCGATATCTACCAATTTATTTTCCATAGTTTCAGAGATTAGTATGTAGTGAATAAATAAATTTATTTAAAAGTTTATTTAAAATCACTTATTTTAATTACAATATTTATTTATATTGATTTTTCAACACATTTATCTTCTATTTTTTGCATAGTTGATATTTAATGTAATAAATATGAAACTATGCATTTTTATAAAATAATATTTAAAAGTTTTATTACAATATTATCTTTATGGTAAAAGTTTCTCCAAGTTATTAAATTCATATTACAATGCAAATTATGAAAATTTAGAAACTGAGGTAAATACTTTCAGAATATTAGTTAAGATTGCAAATGAATCTTTTAATTCAATAAAGTTTAAAAAATGACTACTATTTAAAAAACCCATATATACATTTTGGGATTCGTTATAAAATATAATAATGACAGGATTATTCAAAATATTTATTATTAAGACCCTTCAATTTGTAACTGAAATCAATAAATTGATTTCTAAGTTCCATTTTAGAAGCAAAAATTTGATTTTTAAAATAAATCCACTCCTTTGATTGAACAAATGTTATAAATTTAATGTCAACATTTCTGTTGTAGCTTTTAATATTTGAATTACAAATATTGTACGCTTGTTGTAATTACCTTTAAATTTTTCTCTAAAAAATTCATCTTGTTGAAGAATCTGGCATACAGATGTCTGACTGGACAAATAATAAATATTTAAAAATTTTAATTGAAGCGTGTTGATTATTTTCTCTTATTAATAAAAGCTAATAATTTGATTAAGTTTTTTTTTTTATTTAATCCTCTTTTTCCGAAAAGAGAGACGTAACATTATTTGTACTCCAAAATTATACTAAATATACAAGGTGCTGATAATATAAATGATGATCATCAATTAAATCCACTGAAGCGCATATGATTATATTTTCCTTTAAATCAAAACCCGAAGAAAATTTCGATCATGTCTCAGCACTCCCCTTATATTAATGACACGTCAAACTGCCAAACCTCCTTGCACAACTCGTCGCTCGCAAGATTCTGAAAGACCCCCTTCTCCTCAATCCTTCCAAAATTTATTAACTCAAAAGCGATTCCTATAATCTCCCTGCCGAAAATCTCAAACCTCAAACTCGCGTGGCCCTGACGTTTCCGTTGTGTCAGCAAGTCCATCGGCACCCATTTTTATGCAACGCCGGAGTCCCAGAAACCCCCTGTCGCATTTTTAAATTCCATTCCACCCCTATCATGCAGCAGCAGCACCCCTTTTTCGAACAAAGAGGAACCACGCGTCGTGTTTTCGGTCGAGAAACTTTGGATTCGAATCTCTCATTTGCATTTTAATTCGATAAGGGGTTGAAGTGAGGAGGGGGAGTGTTGAATTTTACGTCGGCGTCGTGCTCCAAATTCCGAATGGGTACCCGGAATTTTCCAACTGCCCCTCTTCTCTCTTTCTCTACCCCATCTCCTTTTTTTATGCTCTCTTTTCCCACTTTTCCTGGAGATGAGAAAGCAGGAAAGAGGTTCATCATTTTCGAGAAAAGTAAGGAGGGGTGGACGGACCATGAGGCGGGTATTTGATCTCGAGGCTGTGAAAAGGAATTCACATCGTTTGGTAAGGGGGTAGAGATCTGGGGGGAGGAGAGAAGGCAGCTTTTGAACAGAGAAATGGCTTTAGGAGTGAGGTCCTTAAAGTTTTCTTTGTGGAGGGAGCTAAATTGCATCGAGATCGGTTGTTAGGAATTAAATTAATGAACTGTTTCGTTTTTCGAAGGAAGGGAGCTTAAGTTGGTTTTAAGCAACGGAAGAATGATCGGTTCGTTACTGTATGCAAAAGAGATTTGTACTTGAATCCAAAAGGTTTTATTTTTATAATGACTGTTCCATAAAATTCTAAAAACTTTTCGTCACGTATTTCAAACGGTTATGTAATTACGCTATTATGCAAAGTGAATATACTCAATGAATCTTAATTCATATGTAAAGAGGTATGTATCATGGATTAAATATAATAAATAAATAACTCGTGATTCATATTTAACTAATTGTATCTTTGAATGAAATAAGCAGTATTATTCTCACGACTGCATTTAATCATTATAATTGCTTAAAACCATTAGACATGTATCAATTTAATGAAGGATTAATTAATAAATGAAATAATTTAGTTCCACATCAAAGTATAGCACAATTGACACATTTGAAAATAAAAACAGTTAAATATCGGGTTATTAGTAATAGCTTTTTTTAATTTAATGTTATTTAAAAAATTTAATTTTTTTCTACTTGCTTGAACAAAAAATGCGAACTCTAAATAACGCCAACACTTAAGATATAACTGAGCAAAAAATTATAAACCGTAATTATACTTTTTCAGTTTCACAATACGCCATTATCATGGTTAGCTGTCAAAAAATTTTAATTATGTATAATCTTACCATTGCCATTAACAAGATATTTACTGATCACAATGTAACAAACTTTGAAAACCATTTCATATTCTTATAAAGAACACTTTTGTCTAAAAATACGTTAAATTTTGAAAATTCCTGCATTGTTTTACTATAAGTAAGTAAATGTTTGAATAATCTTGCAAATTAAGGCATTTTATATCATTTTTATTAATCCATTACAAGGTCGTGGTGAAGTATACTTCCCAAGAACTCAACTGATTTCTAAATTTTGATGAGAAATTATTTTCCCATCTGTGATTTGTGCTGCTAGCACTTCGGCTACCACGACAATTGGTTCCCATATTTACAAGTCGTATGCGCAAAGAACGAACTGTTATTTCCCTGAGCAATAAGGAAACTGTTTCAGATGACGTACGATTGCCCATAAGCTAACTTTACTAACACATATAGACGTTGCTGTTTGTGCTCTACTAAAGCACATGAGAAAAATAAAAGATACATCTCTACTGTTTGTAATTTCCAGCTATGTGTTGATCCCCGTTTACTGAGATTTCATAGAAAAAGTAATGCAGGGTGATTCAAAAAATAAAAACACATTTTCAATGCACTATAAACAAAGAAAAATAAACTGGAAGTGGAACATTTATTAAATTTGGAAATGAGGAAATATTGCTTAAGCGCAGAAATACCGATCACTGTTCCGTTTTCAGCTCTGAATTGGTTTCCTATGACATGGCTCTAGACTGTATTTCAGAGAATCATTTAACTGGTGAAATCCAGATTCTTTCTCGGACAGTTGATATGCTATTCAATATTTAAACAATAGAGGGCTAATTGAAGATTATAAGGGAATAAATATTATTGATAAGCTGAAGACCCTGTCTGGTTCAGGCGTGATTCATCTGCAGTGATTTCCGTACCAATTGAATTTGAAATATAATGGCAATGCTGATGACCTTGAAAAGGGTGGTAATTAAATGACTCAGGCCAATGAGGAACCTCTGACATACCTTGAACTGTACTCAAAATGTAAGGCATCCACGAACATCTCCAGGAAACAACCTCCAACACATCCGTGGTATCTTAGTCAGTGCCCTGGAGCATCAATGAGTTTTGAAGGTGACAGGACAGATCAAACTACTTTTGCAAGACTGTCTATGGGGAACTTAAAGTCCCTTAGATTCTTCCATACTGCCAAGACTTTTCCAATTTGCTCCCAATGTAATGATGCAGAGGCTACACAGCAACATTTACCGGATTGCGTTGACTTGGTACGAGAGAGCCTTTTAAAGAGGCTTATTTTGGTTTTAGATTTTTTTTTAAGGGTGAGCAAACACGTGGATCTACTTTGATTCAGACCAGAGGGATAAAAAAGAAGAAGAGAAAGAAAAATTAAGATAATTTGTAACTTACAACAGAATTATATGGAATGATTCAAAGTTTTGTTATAAACAGGCACATATGTTCCATGTGTGAACGCTTAGTCACACAACGCACATTTAACTGGCAATACCTTTTTGCTCAAACAAAAACGTGTTAAGGTATTTGAATCAAGTCCATCGATAGTGGTTCTGATACCCTGTTTCAGCTCCGCTAGATTAACAGTATTGAAAGAGTCGAATATCTTGTACTTTACGTAGCTCGACAGGAACAAATCACAAAGTGTCAATTCAGGTTTTCTGGATGGTCATTGGATAAGTAACATGTTGTAGTCAATGACTCGTTCAATCGATTGGTGAAGGAGATGTTTATCGAAGTAAACTCGCCCGTTGATGATTAATGTGGTGGTGCACAATCCAATTGGAGAATGGAATTATAAATGTTGCCCTGTAATTGTGGCATCAACCAAGGTGTTAACAAATCCAAAAACGTGGCTTCCCGGACATTTTGATGATTCAAAAATTCAAAATGCATCTACCTTACGGTTCGCTTAAAGGGTCTTGTCTTTGATTGTTACTGCTTTACAGCATATGTAAAGTGCATACTTCTTTCTGAATAATTCTTTATATATATATATATATATATATTCAATTTTAAGTACAGAATATATTAAAAGTCCATAAGAAATTATAAATCTATCTAATTTATAATTTCTTTTTCAGGATTTAGCAAAAATTTAATTTTATATGTATCATGTCAATGAGATTTAAAATGTGATTCAAATTTAATGCAAATAAAATATATCCTACCTTTGAATAGCTCCCAATAGGCGTTGGTTAATTTACTCCCCACCGTAAAAAAATGGTCTTGAAAATCAAGTTAATTTTAGATTATACACTATATCAATTATCTTATAAAATATCAATCACAAAAAAATTTAAAATAACATAATTAGAAAAATCGCGGTTTAAAGTGCTAAGTCACACTTAAAAATGCATTGAATTTGAATAAAATTGTATCAAATGCCTCAAATTTAATATTTTTTTAAATATTTTGTTGAATGGAAACATTTATTTTAATCCGATTTCTTTGTCGGTGAGTGAGTGAGTGATTGTAGAGTTTAATGGCACAAGGATTTCTTTGTCGGACATTTTAAGGGAGTATCAAACTGACTTTTAACTGTGTTAATTTTTTTCCTTGTATAATTATAGAAAATGATATTAGAAATGTAATACACAACAAAATATTCTCAAAATATAATTTTTAGTTCTAAACTGTTTCAACCGCACATAAAACACTTCGATAAAAGAAACCTGAAATATCATTTGCTGTGTATAAACAGGCCACGCATTATGTAAATTTTATTCTACCGAAACAACTATTTTTGTCCTGTGCTTCCAAGCAAATTTATTTCAAAATTCCGGATGTGGTCAAGAAGTACATTCATTGGGTTATTTCCTGTGAGAAGAAAAACAGATTCCCTTTCCAGTAATATACTATATATTCGACTCTCGTGAATTTTTCATATCTATCTTTTCGGCCAACTTTTTTACTCGGCTCATGGAATAAATGCTTAGGTGAGGGCTCGAGCCGAAATTTCTATCTCTTCTGATACGAGCAGCAGAAATAGATTCTTGTGTGAGGTGCTACTAAAAAAGAGGATGCTTATTCTTTCTATTTCATTTTTCTTGAAGAAAGGAATACACCTATAACACAAGGGTGAATTGGAAAATAAGTTTACCTTGTCGACTGCGGTCAGAGTTGTGTATGAAAGTCAAAACATAGAATGAGACATTAAGATAAAACATAAGTTTATTTTTCCTCATAAGTGCCAAGTACATCGAGACTTTTGTCTTCCCGCTTGAAAACCTTCAAAAACCCCTACAGAAAAAACTCAGGGCTTTTCATACGGAAAAATATTTTACATTTTCTTAGACTTTTTGAAGTGACCAAGGTGTCACAGTACCAACGTGGTACTGAGACATTATGTCAAAATTGAAACAGGTGATTCGGAAAAAGTTGCCCGGGCTTCTCAGATTTGGCGTTCTGTGGATGGCAATGCGAGACCACTTTCAGAGACGGCAACGCAAAACCGTATTGCAACTCTTGGTTGAGAGCGCCTACACCATCCGCCATACAGTCCTGATCTCGCACAAAATGACTTTGATTTATTTTGGTCTTTGAAGAAGAATCTTGCCTGAAGGCGCTTTGGAAGCAATGCTGAAGTCAAACAAGCCTTTAAATGTTTCTGACGATTTAAACTCTGTGATATTCTTTTAAAATGTATCAAATGTGTCTTTCTTATCAATTCATCACCTTTAACATGATCCTTTCATTGACTACAGAAAAATTCAGAAAATTAGATAAAATTGAATTCAAACATTTTCAAAATAATTCAAAGAACTTACAAGTAGTCGATACAATATGTTTCACATTAACCGCAAGTAATAAATATGCAGAATTAATTTAATATAATATACAAATCTTATTTTATTACATTTACATTTAACTTTTGTTTGTTAACACTTTAAATACTTTTGTTGTTGTCCTAAGACTGATAACCAAAAACAGAAGTATTTTAACGATTTAAAGTTCGAAAATTGTAGAATACATTTAAGAAATAATGAAAAAAAATCTATCTTTCAAACATCATTTTCAGATGGAAAATATTTTTACTGTTTATTTCGGTATATATTCAGCACTTATATTGGACAAATTTCAATATAAACTATTTTTAGACTAAGAGCCCAAACGTGGAAAAAGTATCTATGACTAAGAGACTTTAATTATTTTTAAATATTCATTTATTTATTCTTTTAATTCTGTGCAAACTATATAGTTTTGTATTAAAAAGTTGAAAAATTTATAACACATCCTTTTTTTGTTGATCAAAAATTGAAATATGCATCAGTTTTATTAAATTTTATAAGTATTTTTTAACTATGATGTTAACAAAAAATTTAATGCTTAAACATTTTGATGAATTTTTAAAATTCATAAAATTGTAAATCTCAAGTAAAAAAAAAAGATAAAACTAAAAAGTAATATATTGTGGGTGAAAATAAATATTTTTACAAAGCATAATGGATAGTCTTAAAGGAAATACTTATTTTACTTATTTTAAAGGAAAATAGTTCAAATTTTGGTTGAATATTTTTATTTGTTGATAAGTTTTGTTTAAAATTAATAAAATTAAACTGATTATATTTCTAAAAAAATAAATAAAGTAAAAACAATTCTTGCAAGTTATTTAAAATTCTATGTATGAAACTAGTAATATCTTCTTTAACTACATACTTGTTTTTAGATTAAGTTTGGATGATCTAAAAGCTAATAAATGAAAGAAACTTTTTTAGAACGAAAATATTTACTTAAGCGTTTTTTTTCCCCCTATGACATGGTAAAATGAACTGAAGTACTGGATTCGAAAAACTTTTGTTTACGTAAATATTCTGATTTTGCAATTTTCATTCAGTATAGAACACCCAAATTACAAAGAAAAGAAAATAAACATTAAAGTCCGTAAAACATTGCGAAGCATTTTCAATCTACATATTAATTGGAAAACGTCTTATTTTACAATTATAATTTTCCATTTATTTTCTATTCTTTTGTTCTTCAAATGTCTGTAAATAAGATAACAATGTAATTGGATCCTAGAATTTATTTCTTATTTAAATGCATTGAATAACACAAGTCATTATTAATTAATCAAACAAATCTAATTACTATTGTAAAAGAAAAAGCAGATCATTACACTATATTTTAGATATTTAAACTCTAATTATTCAATAATTGCCTCTAATTCAACTAATTGATAGTATGATTCCTTCAATTCCTTGTGCGCAATTTTAATTATGCAATTAACTTTCTTATTAGCATCGTTAGTATCAGTTTTCTAAAAAGAATTTGGTATACATGTAGAGAATATTGGAATACATTATCTCCGGTTTAATACAAAATTAATTTCATTTATTTTTGCAGCTTAATAGCAAATGTCGTAGTATAATTAGTAAGTTGTAAGGAATATGATAATTATTTAACTGTTATTTTTAATATCAATTAAACAGTATTAACTTTAGAATTAATTTAATACGTTCTCATTAACTATATATTTCAGCTGTGCTTGCCTGTGTATAATATATATATATATATATATATATATATATATATATATACATATATATGTTGAACCAATTATATAGAATAATCATTTGATAAAGTGGAATACTCTTATACTTTTAAAGTTTTCACTGACTTAAGACAGTGAACTGAACCGAACTCAGTGGTGCAACAGCCCATGAGGGCCAATTCCTACTGTGCTTATCTAAGTTTTCGTGACCTTAGGCCCTTGGGTGCCGGTGCAGATGTATCAGCACAGTGAAATAGGGTTAAATTTGAGTTATAGGATCCTAATCATCCCCTTCATCAGAAAATTTACTCATAAAAGGGCCAAATAAAATTATTTTTAATTAAAAAAATCCAAAGCAATTGGGCTTAAATTTTGCCCGAATAGTATAAAGTAAGCTATTGATCAATAAAACCATGTAATTATAGGCTATACCTACTTCCTTGTAATCCCCCTTGTCTACTCTCGGACCCGGATGGAAGTGTGGGAGCAACTAACTGATCAGACGACATGATTCACTAAAATCGTTTATTTGTCACAAGAATTAACACAGGCACATTAATAATCCAATAAAGATAATTTAAATCAATGATTACAGCGCTAAGGTGAGACCAGTTAGTCTAGGGATATTATTTACGGACATTCAACTAATTTCTGCAATAACATACACTAGTTCGTTATTAACTCAGACGTGCCCTAGCAATTTAGTTCCTAACTTATATTTAAGTAATACGCACAATACCTTGACTCTTGTTAGTCAGAAGTCCTACAGTGGAGGCCTTGAACACTAATAGCTGTCTTGATCAGCTCACATTCAAGGGATTCTCACTTCAATATCTCACGACCCTCCCTTCACTAACTCTCAAAATTCGCGAATACAGAATCTATGTAACAAACTTAATTTGCATAATCACGTTTTCTTACCTTCGATGAAGGTTGAAAGAAATGTTTCTCTCAAAGAGTCCTCAAGGAATTAGTGAAAGCCACGTATAGATCCATCACAACTAATTCATATGAACAACATATAAACGGAAATAGTAGCAAAACGATACAAATAGAAGGAAAAAAACATAATATTTATGAACTTACCCAAAATTTCATAAAGTTACTAAATTTAAATAGGATACACACACAAAAGAAGAGGAAAATTATTCTATGTGGAAAGACAATTAAATTGGAACAATCTCTCTCTACAAATACATAGATTATATTTATTATTACACACAGACGCATGTATATGTTACCGGCAAAGTATGAAATGCGGGCATTCTATAGAATGCCTAGGCATTCTATACAATGCCGGACGTTTTTAGGCAAAGTATGAAATATGAGATTGATTACATACTTTGCCTAGGCATTGTATAGAATGCCCAGGCATTCTATAGAATGCCTAAAGCTATTTAGGCAAAGTATGAAAAAAGGTCATGATAAGGATATTATATCAATGACTTACATTCCTAAAAGTGCAAATGGTTATTCTGACAAAATAATGAGACTGCCATTAAAAGTAATTATTGTTAAATTGTGATTTCGCATATACTTGGTATTAAAATTCCTTCAGAAGTTCCAAGTTGATAGAAACCATCCTATTTCTCACTCATTACAAGTGCTAATATATTGGCATTCGGAAAAAAAAATCAATGTTTTGTATTACAATACCTTTTTTAAAAAAAAATAATTTTCTGTTTTTTCTGGCAAATTTCACTTAAGTGGATGTACAGTTCAATATCATAACGAGTAACATTTTTGTATTTGGTTGAAAGTTCTTTCAGAATTCGATCATATCCCCAGAATCATGAAATTAATTTTGCTCTTGGCAAATTAAATTCCTAGAATAAGCTCACATCGTCAAACTGGGTGTCAAAATTACCGGAGGCAATTGGTATCACTTACATGATGTCGCACTAAAAAGGAATACCAGCCCCTGGAGAATGTACCAGGTCTGAAAATGGTAAAAATATGAATCTGCATCCCCATTACGAAAAAAAAGAATCCGTGACGTAATACTGTATAGCAGTTCTTCCCAACAGTTTTCTCTTCCGGACCAGTCAACGTTTGATAATTTTACGGCGGCCCGCTGAGGGTGGGACGTTGATTATTTATATTTTAAATTGTTTTGATTTTATAATTTAATTGTATTTAAACATGCCTTCAGAGTAAAATTCAGTTGCACCAAAAAATAATTATAAAATGATTTCACATAAAATATAAAGTGATTTCCATGGAAAGTCGCACAAACACGAGAAAAATACACCCAAGTAAATATAATGGAAATAATTTAATTCTCCTTGAGTGACCTGATACCCTTTGATCCACGGAACAAGGGTTGGGGACCACTGTTTTATAGTGCTGACGCTTTCTTTAACAGTTTAAATGAGTTTACTTCTATTTTCCGCCAACATCACATCATAGCTATTCAGCAACCAATAGTCCCTGGGTTTCTTCTTAGTAGTCATTTTAGCATTTTTTACATCAGTTATTAACTTCTAGTAAGTAATTTCAGTTAAGAAAAAACCTTTTTTTTTGGATCATCAACTCGAATTTTAGGCAACTAACCGTTGAATAGTTGTTTCATGTCTATGGACCATGGGTCGGCAACCTTTTAGCTGTTGCGTGTCAAACCAATCTACCAATATGATTCAGCGAACCACACAGTAGAGCATTTTTGAAACAATTAAAAAATTTACAAATTTGTTGAGTTTTGCAAAGTGCCACTGAGAATTTTTCCGCGTGCCACATGTGGCACGTGTGACATAGGTGGCCGACCCCTGCTTTAGACCATGTCTCATTCTCCAACACTATAGCTTGCTTCTCCATTTTCACGTAGCACAGGAAGAAACCAATTTTTTGTTGAACAAGTTTAAGTAAAATTGAGTATTTTGACATTTCCGAACAAACAGCAATGTACAACTAACAGATTCTGAGCCTGAGATACTCGTTAAAAGTTTTATATCTTGCCAATTGACAATTTTCGAAATGAATCTGAGATGTATTTCATACTTTGCCAGTTTCTCATTAGGCATTCTATAGAATGCCTAGGCAATGCGTGAAATAGGAATCATTTCATACATTGCCGGCTAGATTTAGGCATTGTATAGAATGCCTAGGCATTCTATAGAATGCCGGATTTCATACTTTGCCGGTAACATATATATATTGTGACAAAAATACACTAATAGAAAGTATATTGTGTGTATATAATGAATGACTAAAGGTTAGGCACTTCCTTATACATTGGAATTTTCCAAAGCAATATTTAAAATAAATAAATATATATGTCTATAGAGAGAGAGCATTATTTTTAATTAATTAATTAGTCTTCTTTATAATATAATAATTACGTTATTAATAAAAAAAACCTCCATTTTAAATTTAATTTGGTTTAATGAAGAATATTTTTATTTTTTAAATGCAAGAATATATGCAAGAGATCTAATATTAAACTTTCCATTACTTTTTTTCGGAATATCTAGTCTATAACATCTGACTAATTATCTGTTTCCTAATGAATATCATATTCATTAAAATTTGCATGATATTAAAACGTTTTAAGTAGCATAATTATTATGATAATTTAGGTGACGAAGACAAAAATTCAGTATCACACTAATTGCGTAAGGTCTTAAAGAAAATATTATATTTGGGTAAAATTTACAAGCTATTAAAAATCAGTAAAAAAATAGAGAAATGAATTTTTTAAAAATAATGTTTTCTTAATTAAAATATTTTTAATGAAATACAGCTTTCTTTTTACAGAGCTAAACTACTTTCAAAGGTGTTGCACAAATTAGTAGATTATTCAATGTAAAACTATCGATAAAATTTTTTTGAAAAACTAGATTTCCTTGACAAAATTAACTTCCTCAAAGCTTTGAAACAAGCTACATTCGAATGGAGTTAATTAAATCCAGCATTTATTGTAATTAAATGAGTAAAAAAATATTTCAAGCACTATTTTTCTTTAACAATACTATTACTAGCAATTACATTCCTTTTTACGGCTTATTCGTTTCAATTTTATGCTCTTCCTGTTGTTAAAAGAGATCTAAAAATATATTATGTATATATGACTTTTTAGTAAAATATTAAACTTGCTAAAGAAATATATTTTGTAAAAACAAAAATATCATAATTTCTAATTTTTTATGTGCAATAGAGAAATACATTCTTTTTAAAAAACATCAATCAGGTTCAGCAGAGAATCCTTTTTTTTTGTCTTGATTATGTATGAGCTTAGGAGAGAATATTATTCTTAAATATTTAAATTAAAAATAAGCCTTTTGACAAATATTGATTTTTAATTATTTTTTATTCAATGTTGTAAAAAAAGGAGAGAAATTATTAGTTTTTATTATATACGTTAGCTGAGTAATAATTTATCGGAGCTGATACAATGTTATGGAGAAAAACCACTTTTGCATTAGAGAATTATGAATAAATTTTGTAAGAAAAAAATACGTTTATTTATGCAATGCTATACAATAAATGACTCGTGCCTTTTCATAAGAATTTTAATTTTGTATCTTAGTTGAATATTTACGTTGAATACCTATAGTTTTGTGAATCATATTATAGTATATGCCTTTTCATGAATAAATTATATTTTATCTTTATCGATATTATTTAATTTTTCGGATAAAATGTATATTCAGAAATTTTCTAAGAATATGTTTTCTATGACAGACTTATGGTTTCGTATTTTGTACACTTTGCTTTTATATATATATATTATATATTTGCATTTGCTAATTAACTTAAAGTATCCGAAAGCGTTTTTTTTTAAATTTTATTTTTAGAAGACAGATAAAATAATTTCTGTGCACCACAAGTATCACACGGGGCTTACAGATGTGTGTAAAACAAACGAAATAAGATAAATAAAGTAAAAGTAAATTACAAAACAAAAGTTATGAAATAATGAAATAACAAAAACGTTTGGAGTACTTTTTTTTAAAAAAACCTCCAGCATTTTAAAACAATATGACTAGTTTCTTTAGTGGCAAATACCAATAAACACTAATATTTAACTAACAATATTTAAAGTAAGTTTTCTAATTTTTACAGGAATGCAATTATAAATGAAATATTAAGAATTTTTTTAAAATTACTTTAGAGCAGTTAGAGAAAAAGAACTTATAAACTTATATCAAAAAGTGTTACTAAATTAACTACACACGTCAAGGTAATGTACGAAAATTTTAATGTTTTATTAAAGTGTAACATTTTTATAACTGATCGAATAACTATTAAAATGTGACATTTATTGAAATATTAAGCAATAATGCAAACAATATTCATGCAGTAAAAATTTGTTTAGTACATTCCTTGGAAAATAATATAAATTTCAGCAAATTAATTTATTCTCCTAGAAATTCATTTATATGATTTATAAGTGTTATCAAACTCCCCATGATAGCTTTTTAACAATTTAGATTATCTCTTTTGGTAAATTAATGATCCACTTCTAGATTTTCAAATTTTATTCAATTTATCGTAACTTGACCTCTTGGTAACGTAATATAAACAAAATAATATATGTTCTTCAAAGCCAAAAGATTGCTATATTCATAAACATTTTAAAAAATGCGTGTTTTGAACAAAATTTGTCATTTTAACTTGTTCGGATACCTAAAAGAGCTCCAATATTTAATATGGGTATTAAAGAAAATTAAACTTAATATAATGTTCACAGCACTGTTAATTATTCAATTATTTGATCTTTTAATAATTTGAAATAGTTTAATTTTTGAATGTATGCATATGTTACTGTTCAAGTGTGAAATCCGTTATTTCATAGAATAACTAGGTATTTCATGAAATAACTAGACAAGTCAGTTAAAAAATATAAAACTATTGAATTCTACTAATTAACGAAGTATTCTATAGAATAACTATTACTTGATCGGTTAAGTATGAAATACAGCACTATAAAGTTCTTTGAAAATGTTCTAGCTGCTTTAGGGAGGATTTTTCCGATTAGGAAATAGAGATCGCCAAATAAAACAATTATACTCTAGATATCAGTTTAGTATTTATTTCAGTATACTACTTTAATATTTTCTAAGGATTAATTTAACGTAGTTTATTTCCAAAGATATTTTAAAATATTCTTTCTGTGTGTTTTAAATCCAAAGCTTTTAATATTTCTGTCCTATTTTTATAGAGATTAAGTGGTAGCACAATGCAATATTTCATTTATTTTTCCATGATATTATTCCAATGAAAAAGAAAGCTATTCATCCTAATTTTAAATGCTTTAAAACGTACCGTAAGACTATCTTTTTAAACGATCCAAAACTTAAGAAACAAGAAAAATGAGCCTCCTTCCCCCTTGAAAATAAAACTTAAATTAAATTGATTTAAGCCAATTCAATTGACATGGAGGTATCAAAAATAATTCAGAACTTCCAAAATTCTACCCCCACTTATTTCCAGAAGTCACAACGTCAACAAATCGAGCATAATCTTACCCTGTCCACCACCAGAAATTTCTTTTTCATGTGTTCTTGGCCAACCCTTTCTGCTGAACCGCTCATATAACAAGATTCATTTCCTTTTAGGAATTGGGCCAGAAGGAATCCCCAAGTCCGATGGAAGGACAACAAACCCAGTGTCAACAAGAGGAAGGAAGACAGGAAATTCAGCTGGGAATTTCCGTGAAAGAGTACACAGTCTTGGAACAGCCCCAAGGCATCTCAGGAAATGGGAAGATCCTCGTTTGAGTTCCAAGCCATGATTGTCCAAACGCAATTCTTGTGGATATGATAGCAAGAACTGTGCATGGACATCAATGCTTGAGGCCAGATTGCAACATGAATGGAATGCGTAACCTTTTACTATTTATTTATTATTATTTCGGTTTAGTTCCTTCCTGGATGCGGTTGCAGTTAATGCAATGGTTTATTTTGTTCCATTTCGGTTTTGAATGTATATTATTTGTAATGTTTGTCAAGATGAAATAGATAAAATTGTAAATTTAATTCGATGAAACTGTATTAATATTTGTAGTAAATTTTTTAATATGATTTGGTACAGCAACACATTGTTGTCACAATCAATTTATAGAATTCCGTAGAGCAAGTAACATCATGGCAGAAAAATAGAGAATTTATATTGTTTTACTATAAAAGTTGTTTTATTTCTTAGAATTGAGATGTAGTACAATATTTTTAATACCATATGTTTTTAAATGATTTGAAGATCTACTTAAGCCTAAAGAACTACTATGAAAGTTTTACAACTACAGAAACATATAGATCTAAAAATTAACAGAAAATACCGTAAAACTAGCATAGCTTTTTCTTAAATATTGAGATTTATTTTTCGATTCATAAGATTCACTCATTCGCGTACTATCCATTCATAATTTGGCTGAATGGCTTTTTACATGACTGGAAATCTTTAGCCCTTAAAATGACAGATTAAACCGTTTACTTTTGAGATAATAAGAACACATTAATTGATTCCTCTTTATCAGAAGAAAATTCTAAACCAGGAGTACTCAACATTTTTTCCCACCGAGCCACATATATGTAACAATTATTTCAAGTGGGCCGCAACGTGAGGATTAAGGGGAGAGAGGGGTGGTGGAAACGCTATAAGATCAAAGACATTTAAAATGCGGAAAATGGATCGAAATATTAAAACTTATGATTTTGAATGTTATTTTAAAACTATATTAAACTCTATCAAACTCAACTCACAAAAAAGGGGTTTAATTTCAATTTTCTTTCATCAAAGATCCCAAGTCCCCCCCCCCCCGCCAATATTTTGTTGCGGTTGAAAAGATTTTTTATAAGAAAGCTAATTATTTATCTCGTCTTGAAAGAGATTCTCAAGAAAAAGAAGCCTTTTAAAGATTTGTGCTTAGTGGTATAGCAACGAGCAAAATTATATTTTTTAAATGTAACTTTTTTACGACTAAATTAAAAAAGTAGTTGATCCATGTTTGTTTTTCTCTAAGAAATGGTCAAGATCCCAATCATCTTCAAACAGCATATATTCTTCAGATCTTTTTTGCTTGGAAGACATGAAGATTAATTCAAAATTAGATTCCCGCATAAAATGGCCACTACTCTATTGCTATTTGTTATCACTAACCATTACAATTATAAAAAGGAAAAGAAATTACTTCACAATTCGTACCAGAAAGACATTCGATAGAAAAATTAACATATGTGATTGATAGATTTTCTTACTAAATTTTTAATTCATTGTTCTCAAATTATTTAATTTGTTAGTGCAACAGGCCATGACAGGGCACTCATAAAGGTCCGGTAGTCCACATTCAGCCCGCGGGTTGCAGGTTGATTAACGCTGGTCTAAACAATAAAAAATAGCAAATGTATTGATTTTATAAGATATAATACCTGCGATTATTTAAAACTACTGAAATACGATAAATACATGATTCTGTTTAGTAGACTAATTTTCATGATTTGGCTATTTTGTTGCACTCCTGTAATTGCCAACCAACAGGGAATCTGGGAAATTAAAATTTGTACAAGTTAATCACAATCTGTTTATCGTAAAAAATATCATTTTTTTATTAACTCAAAAAATTAAAGGTTGAATTTTAAAAAAAATGTGAAAATAGCTCCCTTTAAAATGCTTGAGTCAGAAGTTTAAGAAACTATATTAATCAAAGATGTTCCTTTTTAATCGCGATAACTGTTCGGAAGTTTTTTTTATCTGGATGAGCAAGTTTACAAAAAGACCCTTACAAAAAAGATAAAGACTTTGCAGAAATAAGTTATTAAAAAAGGCACACATATTCACTATCACTAAATTCTAGATTCACTTTTTTTAAATATTAAAAGAGATGTTATGGTCTTCCAGGAGTTTCATGCTTTATACATTTCGTATTTCATGTAAATAAGAAATGGAATGTCTTCTGTAAATATCAGATGCCAAAAATTCTTCTGTTTCTACGTTACCGTTATTTGCCACTCCTCTTATTTTATAAATTCTTTCGTAAATTAAAAATAAAAAGGCATTCCAACAATAGGAATTCATTTTTCAAAATTTTCTGTGCATTCTTGGAACCAGTTAGATAATCTTTATCAACATATTTTACAAAGTAAAGAACCTTCATCTTTGCTGCAGTCATTTAAAGTAAGCGTTCGTGCTTCATCCAGGCTAACAATGTATTCCAATGCTTTCCTGCTAAACGGCTTCATAAAAAAACTTTTCAATGGTTTGCGTGGAGCCATTTGCCTAAACAAAAGGCTGGGAGCATTAGCTTTTTTTAGCTGTAAATCTATTATTTTGTTTATTGTTGCAACAGATGTTGGCAATTGATTCCTGGATCCGATGTTTTTCTCTTGGTACCATTGACTTTATTTTAAAAACACTTGAAACAGTGCATACATATTTTCTAAGATATTCATTTAGATTCATCTTAGTATATAATAGTAGATTAATCACGTTTTCTTTTACGATTATTTGTTTTTATTTTTCACTCAAGAATTTTTATACTATGCGTTTTACTACGTTTTAAATTACGAAATAAAAAAAAATAGTTTTTCTCTTCAAAAAATATAAAAACATCCCACATTTTGAAAGGAGAATAAACTACAAAGTTATTAAAAGTCATAGTTTTACTTTCACATAATAAGTTATTGCTAGAAAATTATGTTTCAATATATTTGTATATCTAAATCCTTTTAAAAATGTTTACACTTTTTCTGTATGTCTTCCTGTCTTTATGTAATATTCATTTAGAAATTTTCTATATTATGCGATTATGCACTAAATATAACATTTTAAATATGGCTTGAGGATCTATCTTATTTTAAAGATCTCGTGAAACACTACAAAACAAAATTCTACAATATGGCAAAGAATGAGAACAAATGCTTCTACAATCAATCTGAGGAAGTAGGGAGAGAGTGATTACCTGATTGATAGAATAATTAACTTATAAATCAATGAGTATTTGATTCAGATCTCATAATTTTAAACAAAGAGCATTGTGTATAAGTGTTTGATACATGTAAATTTCGTTGACCATACTTCAAAGTTAAAAGTGGCACACTTTCCTATTTTTAAGTTTTTATGGCTTCTACCAACAGTTAGATTTGATTTTTGAACCATTAATAGTTCACAAAGTCACTGTTATGCTTGTTCGAGCTAGTAAGAAAAAAAATTTTGAAACGTGTTTACAAAAAGTAGTTTTAAAAAATAATATATATTTTTAACGTACGTATATCCAGTCAAAGTTTCTTAAAACAATCCTGTGAGTTCAATTATAAATTAATAATGTACATTATTATTGTAATCCATATTATAAAAACTAAATGTTATAATTTACTGAGTTCTTTAGCTCCGGATCTATATAAATAAAACATCATGACAAATTATAAAATAACTTAACCACGTAATACGGCTATAATCTGGAAAATAGTCCAAAAATTCTGATAAAAAACTGGATGGAAACAAATCTACATTTTATAAATCGGGTAATACCCATATAATTCGGGTCTTTCTGAAATTCTCAAAGAAATTCATGAAAACCAGAAAAGAAGCTTTATTCAGCTTCCAAAGAAAATATTCAATAAATTCAAAAATATGCTTGCGTAGAATAGAATATTTTTATACATGGAAAAATGACGCTACAAACTTTAAAATGGTATAACGTCTTCAATACCTTTTGAATCATCTGCTATTTTTCCTCACTCAGCTTGCATACTACGAAAAAGAGAAATATATTCAGCCATATATAAATCCCCGTCTGACAAACTACGAACAAAAACATCTTTACGGCAGTCACAATAAGATGGTTTTCTATGAAGTTTCATGCATTTACTTGATTTTTAGCATATTTTAGAGAAAGAAATCAAAAAGAATTTTGCATTGAATTTCGTTTACATAGAATATTTTCAAGTTCTAAACGGTTGTGAGTATTATTCTACATAAGAGCAAAATATCTGTTTATATTTTTCTATAGGTAAGACTTTTATATTGTATATGCTAATAGTTTGGTAATTTAGCGTATGTTTGGGAAATGTACATTTTGGAAAGTAAGTTTGCTATATAAAATTACCATAATAAATATTTATCATGACAATCATGTGATTTAAATGACTTTATACACATAAAAATACTTTGAAAAGTCGGTAAAAGCTGTGAAATTAAAGAATTTATATTTTTATGTTAAGTGTTTCGATCCAAGTTAAATTCAAATCTTAATAAAATGAAGCAGAAAAATAAACTACACACGGTTTTAAAATGACGTTTTTGAGAGTTTTTAGAAAAAAAATATTTAGAAAATATACCAATCATTTTTACTTTAGCTTCAGACAGTGGATAGTGATTATTTTTAAAGTATTTTTCTTTACCATAGGTTTATAAAAGTACTATATTAATACTGTTGAACAGTAAAAGCCGTTAGGGGGGCAGCACTGTTGCAGTGAGCCGCTCCCATTTAGAAGTACAGTAGAACGTCGTTTATCCGAATCGATTGGGGCCGGACACCGTTCGGATACGCGATTGTCCGGATAACCAAAAACCGTATGCGATCCATGCAGTATATGATACTGGACACTATACAAATATTGAAAATCATCCCATGCGGGAAACATGCTTGAAGGGAAAGCAAAATAGTTGCAAAATGTCGCAATTTTACCTTGATTGTGGAAAATAATCTCTTATTTTTCGCTGTACCATTGTGCACCTTCGTTTTTTGGCTGAAAGGTTTCTGATTCTCTTGAGCTGCAGTAATTGAGTAGGACAACAGTCTGACTGTTGTTCGTACCACTCCATACCTGTCTTTAACACAGAAAAACGCGTCAGCTTTTGATGGACCCTTGCTACTTTCGTTGTCCTCGTCTTCATCCGTTTTATCGTCGACAGGGTCTGATTCTTCTTGCATGGAAGCCTCTATCTCGTCATTATTTAGCATTTGAAATCCACAATCTTCTGCATCGCATGTCATCCAGGTTTCTACATTAACAAAATAGCTCGTATACACCCCTCACTTGGAAACAAACTAACCTAATATTCCGCGAAGATGTTTAACAAATCACATAGCTGAAATACCCTAAATATCTCTCACCTTGGGTTTTTCTTTCACTTTTGGCCTCACAGGAAACAAATGTTGAGCATTGCACTGTTCGAAAACGAATTCGGACTTCTGTTCGGATATTCGACGCTCCGGATAACAAACGTTCGGATAAACGACGTTCTACTCTAGTGTTCTGGCAACATTCAGTGCATGTACCTTTCTTAAAATATATAAACACGCTTTCTAGTGAAATATTCTTTCGTGAAATACTCTTGTATCAAAATGCTTAACTTGTAAATTGTGAATGTGAACTATGTCATTACTAGTGGAATATTCTATTCATATTGAAATATTCTTCATCATTGAAATATATTAGAAATATATTTAACTATATCAAATCGAACTTGGACTTTTCGTTGAATCAATTTTCTTTTAACTGAGTGGAATTCGAAACCGAAACTTTTAGTCTTAGAATACAATTTCTAACAATCCGTTTGTTTAACGCTAGTGCTTCCATACAAATACCATAAAAGATTTAGAAAAATGGTGATTTTTTTTTTAATTCTTCCGTTAGAATTACTTCCTTCATGCATTTTTGAAAGCAGAGATCTGTTATAGTTGTTGTACCATAGATTGACTATTTGGCTATGTGATTGGGTTGGTGAAAGATATTAAATATCAATAAGGCGTGTTCAGAATATTGTTGCTTTTGGTTAAAAGAATGTTCCATAATCATAAAAGAGTAAATAAATTGTAATGTTGCTGTTATTAGATAAAACATGTGAGATGCATTGTACACGATGTTCTACGGAAAGGTAAACAATATGGAATGATAACAAGTGTTGCCAAACGACAACAAAGAAATTAAAATTTAAATTAGTTCTCTTCAGTTCATGCAGCCAAAGAGCCACAACTGTATAATGACATCGCCTTCTTAAAGCAACGTACCAAACATTGTAATCATTTCGTATTTAAGAATTGCATCAAAACTAGGAATGTCATCTGGTACTGTATTTAAAATCATTTATAAAGATGTAAAGTTAAAAAAGATGCTTAAATCTTAAGTTCTACTTTTTCCGAAACATATTGCTGAAAAAAAAAACAAATTGTTGAAAATTATAGGAAAAACACCTAGCTGGCTGAAAAATGGAAATTTGTGATAACACTCGATGAGACATAGGTATATTTATGTTAATGTTATAAAATAATATCAATATATAATTTTCTATTGCTCAACTGACGAAAGTAACCGTACGAAATGGCTTCGTCGGCGTACAGAAAAGCTCTCAAATTGAATAATGATAGTATCAGGATTTGTGGTTACAACGGCAAAGGAAAAATAAAAGAAGTCTCAAGTAAATCCAAAATTAATTAACCCTACTATCACAGAATTCTACTCTACATAATATTTTAGAATCAATTTTTGAAGAAAAAATTCCAGCATTTTACATGGAAAATATATTGATAAAGTTGAGCTTCATATGTACAAAGCTTCTAGTCACACTTCTCATTATACTAATAATCCTCTTGGGGAATTTTTTGGTCTTTAAAAATTATTTTAATATAAAACTCCTCTTCGAAGAAGAAGACATGTTTATGCAAGTTAAGACTACTATATATAGTGTAGGCTTTTAGGTTATAATAAGAGAGATAGGATAGATTGGCTAGCAGAGCAGAGATTAATCAAATTGAAGGTGAAACGCGGATATTTAATATTTGATAATTGAATTACTTAAGGTGACGAATTGTCACTGGAGATTGAATATAGATTAAATAGCTGAGAAGTCAGAGCTATTGCCGAGAGTAAGTGTATATTTAGCATTAAAATCTTCTCATATCTCGCGTACCTCGTTAATTATCTGCAACTGTTAGTATTGATCGATTGCATTTGAGTTGTGGTTAATATTGTGAATAAATTGGATTGTTTCTTGAAATATGGTTAGTTTTCCTTCCAATCCTCCCACACCTTTAAACGCGCATGCAAGACCATTGCAACACGTTTCAGTCAAATGTCGCTTATTTAGCAAAGAGAAACAGGAATAACGTGTATCCCATATGATGAAATATCTGTAAAATCACCTGACGCTTCCACAATGAATTTTTGTGCGTTTGGTTTATTAAAACGAGCCTTCGGGAAAAGGAATCGAAGAACATTGAATGGACTTTGAAAATAGTTCAAGAGGAATGGATTAAAATTGGCATAACATTACTAAGAAAAAGTTTACTTTCATGAAAATTTGAGCAAGAGATATTGTCAAGAATCATCGAATTGTGATGTCTAAAATGCTAACAGCTTCAGCAAAAGTGACCGCAGAGCTCTATCAGCAACTAGATTATCAAGTGTCAATAATTACAGTTAGAAGGCACTTTCATAAACAGAACATTTACGGATGAGCGGCATTTCTCAAATCACTTGTCACAGATGTTAATGTCAAATGTCGTCTACAGTGGTGTCACACTCACAAAGCCTGATAGATTAATAAATGGAAGAAAGTAATATGCTCTGATGAATCGTCTTTCACACTTTTCTCTACAACAAGACGCGTGCATGTTTGGAGGACACCTGTACAAGCGTATGATCGTGATTGTCTTCTTCCAACTGTTAAACACATGAAGAAGGATCTGTCATAATATGATATATTTAAATTGTGTTTGTGATATAACACTTAATGAATTAAAATTAAAATTGCAAGGGTAAAATCAAGCAATAGTGGAATTGAAAGGATTTGTTAATACTTTAAAAAAAAAAGTTAAAGCTAATATATTTTTAACTGCTGAAGAATGAATTAAAAAGTTTCAAAAATATTTCTGATGATTTGGTTAAAAATGGAGGAGGGTACATTCATCAAAAAGAAATATCATGGTGCAATAATAAATATGCACCCCGAATTTGAGAGACGTTTTCAAGACTCTAATAGACTAGAACCAAAAGTTGCACTCATGTGTTATCCATTTGGCAATACTGATGTGGAAAATATACCTAAAAATATGTTACATGTTCTCTTTATCTCTCTTGAAACACAAATTTTTTTATCTCTCTGCAATTTTAAAAGAATAACTTTTGGAATCTAATTTTCACGAAGAAAAGTATCTTAATTTTTAAAAAAAAGCTGCAATTAATTTAACATCGTTCTTTCGCTCTACCTACCAGTGTGAATCTACATTTCCAACGATGGATATAATTAAAACAACGTATCATTCCCGTTTCACAGACAACCACTTAGAATCCATTGCAAGATTAACAATTAGTAATTATACACTGAGATATTCAAAATTGGTATGTATAGTATGCAGAATAAGTCTTCTGGTGAGATTATAACTACGAGAATTAACTGCAAATGAAAATGGTTTTTTTATGTATTTTTGAATTGTTGGTATAGCTATTTTGTTTATATTTTGCTTTTTACTTAACTCGGCACTTCTCTCGCAGGGTGTGTCATACCCACCGTCTAACTTTTTTCAACTCTTCTTCTAAACTTTTTTTGGAAAATGGATAGTTTTTCGTGTAGCTGACTTTAAGGTAATATCCTTTGAGAGGCCTTAGCTTGTAGGCGAATTCTAAATCTATATTTTTGGATATCGCCTCTTCGGGTAAGTCATACCCTGTGCGTGAATCAAAGTTACAGTACTGAATGCGTGAACACGTTTTAAATCTTACTTATGCTATGGCGTATTATTGTTGTTATGATGAAGAAATGAGATAGGTAAGTAATTTAATACATACAATACAAAATAGATATAGCATTTTGGTATTTTCGTATGGAAATTCTCTTCTCGGTTACGATGAGGAAAAAAACCCAAACAATGAAGAGTATAACAGCAAGTATGATTCTTCCACTGAAATTGATCCAGATTTAGAAAAAGGAGACACTGTTGAAAGTAAATGTTGAGACATAAAAACATTTGAGAAGAAGGTAATTTTAAAGGAAATAATTGGTACACATCTTATCCACTTTCAGATGAGCTTTTGAAGAAAAAAAAACTATTGCTGGAACAAAATAAGAGACAATAAAAAGAAATTCCAAAATTTTTAAATTTAAAGAACAGAGAAGTTTACTCCTAATGTTTTGTTTAAAAAAGATACAGATTTAAAAAACAATTAAGACCCAGTGAAAACATCGCACTCACTCACGACGAGATTAAATGATTATATAAACAATGCATTGAATGCTCTTATAAAAAAAACTAAATATTCGTGTGAAAAACGTAATAAACATGTTGCATTTCCTACTTTACTTCCTTTTTAACCTTTGTATATAAATTTTACGGTAAAAACTCAATGAAAGACCCTTGGGTATGACACACCCAGCGCGAAAACTTTAGGTCGTTTTTTTTCACGCGAGAGATGTCGGGTTACTTAAAACGGAGTTATAGAGTAAATTCATTTATTATAGATATGTAGGTAAGTACATACTTTGTATTTATTATTGTATAATATAAATATTGTTGATATTTTTTTTTTGCTTATCACACCTACGCCACAGAGTGGACCGCAACAAATTGAAAAAATTAGAAGTAGACCGTGTCATGTAAAAGTGTGCCTACCCCTGTCTTCGAGGAACTTAACTACATGAAAGAAACTGGCATACCAAATTTCAAGTCTGTTGTCCTAGTTACCCAAAAAATTTAATATTTATCTCTATCTTCCCTTAAGCACTCACAAAGTCCCTTAGAAGCATTCACAAAACCCTTTTTGTAGCGGATCACTACTCCAGGAAAGGGACGGGGCTTACAAATTTCAAGTCTGTAGCTCTAATAGTCACAAAACGGAAATATATTTATCTATTATAACACCCCTTAAGCCGTCGCAACGCTCCTGCTGTAGCGGCACTCTACTCAGCAAACGGAACATGAATACCAAATTTCAAGTCCTTAGGCTTAATAGTTCAAAAAGAGGAATATTTATTGGTATGCCTCTTTAGCCCTCTTATCGCCTCTTGGCGTTTGATATTCGCAAAATCCGCTCTTAGCGGATCTCTACTTCATGAAAGAAACATACCTATTAAATTTCAAGTCTATAGGTGAAATAGTTTCGGACACATCGTAATGAGTGAGTCGCTTTTCTCCTTTATATATAGATAAATATTCCCGAAGTATACTGTCAAAAATATACTGAATGTTATATTATGTATTTTATCATAATAATTGATAGAACAGCGCAATGCTACAATTTTTTTAATGATTACTTTTATTACATTATACTTTGAAGAAATATCAAATCCTTAAACAATGTATTTCTGTGTTACGTAAAGCATAACCCCTCTGGAAAGTACCACTTGAAACTACGTTTGCATTTTATGTCAGCCGTGTGTTGTACCTATTTTATAAAAAAATATAGTTAGTTTTTTTATTTTGTATATACATATGTTGGTACATCATGAAAGTTCTGCTCTCCTTGGATCAGTCGATGAAAAGTACTTAATTTATTAGATTTACTTTTAAGATACATTAACGTTTCCAAAATCATTTTCCTGTAAAATGAAAAAGAAAACTTTGAAATACACCATAACGTTTTTATTAATTTATTATTTGCATTTAAAAAACATACTAATACTTTTTTAAAAATTTAATACAACTCTTTTATTTATTTATAATTGAACTTACATTTTTCAAAACATGTTTACTTTTATTTCTGAAGTTTTCACAAAACAGTTTCAATTGAAAACTTTTATTTTAATTAAGATGGAATAAAAACAATTCACTTCACATAAGTCTAAGAAACTATGAAAATTCTAATTAATGTCTTGGAGCGTAAAATATTTACTGGTCCGTATTAATGAGTTCTTTTTAATTGTGTGTGTTTTGGGTAATTTTTCTAAAGGGTCTAGCTTAGAACATAATAAGGCCCCAATTTATTAGTGGTTAGTAATTGCTGAATTAATGACAGCCTCAAAAATTAATTAGTTATCTGAAGTTAATTTCAGTTTTCTAAGCAAGAAGCAAAAAGTCGTTAAGGTACTTTTTTTAAATATATTTAGTAATATTAAATTAACCAACTTTTTACTATAATTGTTTTTCTTTTTAGATTATTATTTTCACTCATTTGCGTGGGCTTTTATTTCGTTAACGTATAGTTAATAAAAAAAAGTACTTGTGTAAAGCATAAGAATAAAAATCATACCAAAATATTTTTTACCATTTCATGTATTTTCTTCTTAAATGAATTATTTCTGACTTAGAAAAACTAGTGAACAAGTCTTTTTAATTTAAAATTAGCAATATTAATTCCAAAATGCTTTCAAATGACATGATTTCAGTGCTGGCGTGAGAAAAAATATTTTGTAAGATCTTAATTTTTTTCAAATAGTATTTGCTCTTTTAAAAAATATGAAAATGAAGGGAAAAAAACTTTTGGATGTATGTGAATATAAAATAATTCACACTTTCTTCTAGCATTTCTTACAGATAGCGTATTTTTGCACTTTAAACAGAAAGAAAGTACATAGAAGCATATTGAAATTTGCAATCACCAGTCTGTGAAACATTTTTCCATGTGTCTAGGGTTCTTTGCTATCGGTCTCATGTCCATACAAAACTTTGTGATATGTGGTCATCACAAAGGTCTTCATGGGTCCATGGACCAAGGTTTGGCAACATTTAGCTGTGGTGTGTCAAACCAATCTACCAATATGATTCAGTGTGCTACACTGTAGAATATTTTTGAAAAAGTTCTATTCTCATAATAATGCTTGCAGGATAAGATAACAGAGATCAAATATACAGATTAAATCATACATTTATTTTGCCTCATTTAAAGGAATTTATAAACATAAAAAGAGAAACAATATCAAATATTTCTTCAACAAAAATTTAAAGAATTAAAATTGTACATAATTATGTATTTTATTAAATATATTTATAAAAATAAGAAAAGGCAACATTGAATATAAATATCTTTTATTTCATTATAGTTAAATAAATAAATAAATAACATATTCGAATTTAGTGCTTGCACCATTCAACTTTCATATCACAAAAATTGGGGTATAATGTATGACTTTCAAATTGACACGATTCTGAGTATTCAATTGCTGAACAATTTCTTTGCGGACTCGGAATATTTTTCATATAATTAAATATTTTTTACTTAAATATGTAGAGTAATAACCGGAAAGCAGAATATAGGTATTTTTCTCGCTTCAGACTGTAGTGATGTAATCTATATAAACCAGCAACAACCTCCGCACCTTGGTGATCATTTTGGTGTAGTGGTTAAGTCAATCGATTTCGGATCCAAAGGTTCTGGGTTCTGTTCTACAGGATAAAAAGCGCCACATCATTTGGTGAACCTAGCTTAACTAAGAAAAGCGAGACCTAAACTGATCCGTCGTGACACCATCTACCCACGAAAAAAAAACGGAGAGCAACCAAGGTGGGAAAATTGTCAGATAAGCATGACGCAACTCATAAAGACATGACTGCTCCCATTAACAACTATATAGTTCACTCGCCTAACCAACTCTCTGGTGGGGAGTGTGTAGTGATATAATCTATATAAGCAAGTAACAGCCTCCGCGCCTTGGTGATCATTTTTGTGTAGTGGTTAAGTTACTCGGTTTCGAATCCAAAGGTCCCGGGATCTGTTCTTAGGATAAAAACACGCCACGTCAAAACTATTAACTTTTTCTCGCACTGACATTCAATAATTTACAAAATAACTGTTCATTTATCTTTAGAGTTATCTTTCAGGTTTCTTCATAATTATCCGTAAATGTTCACAATTCTGAAGATGTTTGTCACATAAGGTCCCCTACTAATTTACCAACTTCCATCCACTCAAATATTGACAAATTTGTAAAATAGTGCAGAGTGATGTTGAGAAATGTACTGTGTGCCACATGTTGCCAACCTCTGTTTTGGACCATGTTTTCTATACCTATGCCGAAGAGATGATTCTAGATGACTGTGGCTGCTAACCCTTTTTGTGCTCAAGCGTGCTAGTTTGTTAAAAGAGATTTATTACTCTATCTTGTGTACCGGATGAGCCAAAAGTTCTCTTAAACTTTAAAAGTTCATAAAAAGGAAGATATGATGATAAAGAATTGAAGTTTACGAGAAAGTCTGAGAGCTCACAAGAAGGTCTGATTTTTCTTAGCAGCAAAAATATTTTTAGTCGCACCCGCGTGAAATCAAAGAGGTGTATTATCTCTAATAAGCTTCGTGCAGAACGGTGCATATCCTTCCTATGACAATCCAGTCCTATTGGCCAATCCTATTGGTCAGTCCCATTGGTCAAACCTATTGGTCAGGCCTATTTAATCGACTCTTACAAGGTAAACGATGTTACTGTTTTGAAGTGCAGAAGAAAAAAGCTGCAACAGAGAAATTCAATTTATGGTCGCATTGTGCGGAAATTGGAAAGTATACACAAAGTTTTTCTAGAACTAATAAAATTTCGAAAATGTGTGTAATGTGAGTTTATTACCTGCATTTATTTCACACCAGAAACAAACGTAGTCAAGGCTGAATGGTTCTGCCAACTGTTTGAAAACTCAATGACCGTGGGAAAAAACACCACCAATTACAATGCGAGATCTCGACTGTCCATGAAGTTACAGCATAATTACTCACTGCTGGCCTGGCTCCTGCAAAAGTTGTCTGTATTGATTACCACGCTGCAATTTCAGCCTTAAGTAGTAACCCTTTAACTGAATACCTACACACAATTCAATGCTGTACTAAAATTGCAGAGATCATTTCATACGACTGGTGTATGGCCTTACAGTGGGTCACAAGTCATGTTCGGATCCCCTGTAATGAGAGAGCAGACTAAAAAACCAAGCAGTAAGCTGAGTTGTGTCGCAACTGGAAGTCCATTTGAATCTCAGAAGAGCAAAAAGTATGATAACGGCATACATCGACAAAAATTTACTCCTATGACCAAAAACATCAATGGCCTTAGCATGTCAAGAAACCCTGAACACTGTGAGTCCTGGCCCGGGGCACCGAGGCCGTTCAATGCTTTTGCCTAACCATAGGATATGACTTCTTGGGAGTATACCTTCACTGACTTAGCATGGTTGTTGATGAGGCCTGTATGTAGCCATGGTAAGATGGATGGCGACCAACTGCTACAATGCACAGGACTCGAGAAACATCTAACTTACGTCATCTGTTAGTACTGCAAGGCTGGACGTCAAATTGTCAAGAAACCAAGCACGGGCGTTGGATAAATAAAATAAATAATAATAAATAAATATTCCACAGACAGATACTTCCAACAAACATTTCGTATTCCTGGATAACAATGTTAAGTAATATATTTCCCCAATCAAAAGCGTCATAGAATGAATAAGGAATAAATTTACATTTAGTGTAGGATCCGAGACAATGACCAATTTCAGAGCTTGATTTCATTATTAGAATATTCTGCGACAACTCCCTCATATATATGAACAATATATTACCATTAATACATTTTGGCTGTTGTGTAATCAAGAGTAATTAGTTTTATCACATAAAAATCTGTGCAGCTTCTGACGACCGCCTTTTAATTGCGAAAAGGGATTTTCAACATTGGGTTTCTCCAGAAATGATTTTTTAAAGTATTAAATTGGAAATAAAAGTAGATCTGAGATTTAAGATATAGACTATTCTTTTAAGCCTGGAGTTTATAATCAGCAATGCATAGCTTCACATTTTTTTAATAATTTTTGTTTCAATTAATATTTCCTGTTTTTTTTACAACTTCTTTTATGATATCAGACAAAGAGTTGTTAAAACAAATAATTACATTAGTATCCTTTCTATCGTTTACAAAATCCAAAACAGGTTACAAGATTTTAGTGAGCCTAGAAAATTAATCTTAAAAATATCCCGATCACAGGCAAAAATGTTTTGCAATGAAAATACTGACTTAAACTCATTTACTTTCAATGTAACATTATATAATTGTAACCTTGGCCTTATTTTATTTTTAGTTAAATTATTTTATTAATAGCGAAACATTTTTTTCAAATATTTATATTAAACTTTAAATTATAATCACATTTTCCATCGAAGTTTTAATTTCTAATAAAATAAAATAGTACCGCACTAATTCGCAGACAATATTTTAACCTTATCTATTACAGAAGGTTTTATTCACTTTTGCTTTTGAATTGCTGAAAACCAGAGGCAAATTTGCTTGTTTAGAACATCATGAATTGTTAATGCAATTGCGTGAATATATATTCATGAGTATGTCTCGGTATGTATTTAGAAGGAAAATAATGTTGCAACATTTATTTACATAAATATTTAAATATTTGGAACAGTTACAAAGATAAAATATAAAAATTCAAACGCTGTAAATTTATGACAGAGTTTATACATTTTAGTGGATATAGTTGCATAGTAACATTTAAATTCCTCAACATAGCTAACGTTTACTCTTATGTGTAGTTTTTTAAAAAAATATATTAATTTATAAAGTTAAATATTTGGTATTAGTAGCTAGCCCGCTTTGTTGGGTAATTCAGAATTTTGTATGAATCAATACTGTTTATTTATATATTATCTCTTGGTATCTAAATCCCAACATTAAACGTCGCAACGTATTAAAAACCTTCTTATACTCCAACCTCTTGATTAAAAAAAGACAAGACTTGAATTTCTAAAATTGGCGTAGAAATATCTTTTACGCTCCCGTAACCTCTTCCTCCATAGTGTATTTTCACAAAATCTGTTTTAGTGGATTTCTACTCATCAAAATCAACATGATTGTCAAATTTCAAATCTAAGTCTAATTGTTCAAAAACGGAAAAGCTCTTATTAACTGCGCTGTAATCCCCCTAAAGAGTCGATTTCCATAAAACACGTTCCTAGGGATTCGAACTCAAAAGAATTTATGCATACCGAATTTCATTACTGGAGGCCTAGTAAAGCAAAAACTAGATTTTTTTTTATCAATACAGCACAGAAACTTTTCGTCTTCCCATTTCCCGTTTGCAGACGATTTCTGTGAAATTTGTTCTTAGCGGATCTCTAAGGAACAAAAAGAAACATGCTTACCAAACTTCAAGTATGGGGATCTAACAGTTCAAAGAGATGAATTTGTATCTATAGCATCCCTTTAATCTCATGTTACCCCCTTGAGTGTCAGTCTCCTAAGAACTCGTTTGTAGTGAATCTCCAGGTACGTTCAGTACAATTCAATACGAAAATATTTAACTATAACACCTCTTAATTCATGGCAATCCTCATTAATGATGGTAGATTTTTGCAAAACTTGTTCTTATAGGATCTCTACTCCATGAAAGGAGAAAGCCTGTTAGATTTCAAGTCTGCATGTCTAATAATTCAAAAACGGAAATATTTTTCTAATCTTTTGAAGCCGCGTAACCACTTTTGAGTGTCGATTTTCACAAAACCCGTTCTTAGCGTATCTCTACTCCTTGAACGGAATATGCCTGCTAGATCTCAAGTCAGTTGTCTAATACTTCTGAATATCTCCAGAGTGAGTGAATAAGTAAGGAAACAAGTGAGTGAGTGAGTGAGTGAGTGAATGAGTGAAAGTGAGTGAGTGAGTGAATGAGTGAAAGTGAGTGATTGAGTGAATGAGTGAAAGTGGGTGAGTGGAGTGGAGTGGTGAGTGAGTGAAAGTGAGTGAGTGAGTGAGTGAAAGTGAAAGTGAGTGAGTGAAAGTGAATGAGTGAAAACGAGTGAGAGAGCGCACGAGTGAGTGATAGAGTGCATGAGTGAGTGAGTGAATAAGCGAGTGAGTGAAAGTGAATGAGTGAAATTGAGTTTCGAGAATGCATGAATGAGTGAGTGAATAAGTGAGTGAGTGAACGAGGGAGGGAGTGATTGAATCGCTATTCTCATTTATATATGCACAGGTAAATGATATATTTTCATATAAAATTATTTTTATTGTAAGAAACTCTAACTACCTTTGTTATTTAATTAAATTTCAACTCTCAAAAGTGTACTAAAAATACATTCCTTTATTTTAATGTATTATTTCATGGAAACAAAGAGTAATTCAAGTGACAATAATTCACATATGTAAAAGGCTCATTACGAGCAGAGTTTATGATATAATTTTAACGTATTTCTAATTATTCTGCTGTCATCTTTATTTTGTAACTCGTGAGTTCGAAATACCATCAGACTATTCACTAAAGATCCTCATTGCTAAGATTGCACAATGAATCATGTTATATATAAATATTTTTATTTCAGAAATACATCTTCGAAATTACTTTGTTCCGAGCTATGCGGATGTAATTCCTCCCTAATTTACTTAACATCGTTGAAGAGGAAAACATAAAGAGTCTATTAGAATCACACAGGAAGACTCTTCGACTGAAATCCATAAACCCTTTGAAAGACCTATCTTCTTTCCATCAAAAAATCCTATTTACGTCTCATTATTGCGGCGATTCGCCTTCAGAGCAATCGGAAATAAAGGGAATGAGTAGCTTAAGTGACAATATAAAACCAAGAACGCCGTAACAACCTCAAAGAGTTTGATGGAGAATAATTCTCTTTGCGTAATGCCAACGTCAAGGGAAGAATCTTTGTAGTTCCGTGAAAGCAATCATCAATCACTTTCCACCAATTGATGGGAGACCAGACCTACGAGGAACAGTGATTCAAGTTGCAAAGTGTTATTGTCCTTCAATCATTCATTGGCCCCATGTAAAGGGGGGGGGATGTTTTTATTTTGGGAAATGCCTGACACCAGTCAAAGTCATACTTATATATTCGATGTTACAAGCCAAAAATAAATTATTGTGGTTACTTTTTAATCAGTGTCGTGTTATCCTAAAATTGAGTAGACTGATGGTATGCTAGCAATTAAATTATTTTTTGTTAAAGTATGATCAGGGACGTCTAAAGGCATGATCCAACTGGACCTGGGGCCAGGACCTCAGCCGTTTCGTTCTTTATTCAGCCTTTATAAGAACATAATTCGAATAATTTAAACGGAAAAGAGCTATTTCCGTTTGTATTGTCCAAAAAACTAGGAATTTTGAACGATATGTCAACTGGCTACATGTGATGACTATCATTAACGTACAGGCCTATAGGCCTAACACCATAAACTCTTATTACTCATTCAGTCAAAAGGTGACTGTCGGTAGTGCCGGTTTTTCTGATTGTAAGCCATACACATTTATTTTTTTCGGGTTATTGTTTGTACGCGTATTTGACAACGTATGCTATGTACTGTCTGATTTTACGGACCGTAGGTGAGGGCCTGCATTTGTGTCCTCAAGATGTCTTAAGGCGTTACTGTGTATGAGATAACTGGGCCCAGGGCCTCGGCCACCCTGATGGGCCTCGCTCGTTTTCAACATGGACTCAAAAAGACCATGAACCGAATCCCTTTAATCGTCAAATGTTATTTCTGGAAATATTTTCCGAAAAACTAAGAATTTTGAATGCGCACCTATACTTTCCCGCTACATTTTTTAATTTTAAGTAATATTCACCGTATAATGCGCACTCCTTTTTTATTAAGAAACCCGGAATGTACTTGCGTTATGCTGTTATATCTTGAAGTCATTTATTCGAGATATTATCCCAGACTTTCGAAAAAATAGCACATTTCTAGGACTAAACCCTACAGATAAGATATAAATACACATGACATGTTATTTCTTTTAAATAAAAATTATTTCGATACACAAGTACAAGTCTAATTTTTATTATACTCTTACCTTTTTTATTATTATTATTTCTAAAGCTGTCCTTTTTATAACCGGCGTTTAACATGTACCCTTAAATTTCGAGCTTATTTTTTGTGTTAAAGGTGCGCATTATACGTTGGCAACAATATCCGTCATTCGTGTCTAGGCCTAGGCTTACCAGAATACACCCTCATTACGCATTTAGTTAAGTGGCCATTCGGTCAAATAGGTTTGTGAGACTTTAAGTCACCTACCCGTACATTTATTAGCTACGAGCTACCGTTTGTAAGAGTATTAGACAAGGTGTGCTACATATACTTTCTACATTAAACGGGTCGAAGGCAAAGCTTACTTTTCCAAAGGGACCCAGAGCTACAAGGAGTCTTCAGACGTCTCTGCTGCCTTCTAATATCGGTTTCTTAATTCATTCTTAGGTAAGGTGTATGGATTAATGGCATGTTGGGATTATAGCTTATTCTATAATCCATTTGAATTACAAAGTCAAAGAATTTTGCAAATACATTTGTTTTCTTCCTGTTATTATTATCAGATGGATGGTGTCAGATGGAGGCTCACGAAATTCATCGTGGCCAAGATTACGTCTGCCGTTTTCGCTGCATCTTTTGAGCACCATGCTGGTGACAGTATGTTTTGGTTTCAATTCACCCCATATTTTGAGAGAAAAAACAACGGAGTTTCATCACCCTATTCCCCAACAACCAACCTTCTGAGGGGACTTTTGGATCTCCAAATGTTTAGAGCAGTGATTCCCAAAGTAATCTATATGGTCCCCCAAGGTTCTATGATAAATTGCAAGGGATACACGTAAGCGAAAAAATAGTAATTACAGCAAAGGGCTGGCCCATAAAATATTGATTTTGTAACAAGTGCCAACAATGTAATTTTCAAAATGCTTATTAAATATATCGTATTTGTCAATTTTCGTGTTATTTTTCTTTGCATATTATGTTAGTCTATATTGTTTTATTCTGCACATATTTCACATTATTGTGTTCAGGCAGCTTTACTACAAAAAATATTTTAGTCATTAAGAAACTAGTAGTAGATTTGAAATCAGCATAAAAAAATACATTAAAATTAATAACAATATTTAAGATAGTGCGATAATTTCACAACGAAAAATTAAGTCAAACACAAAAATTACGCTTAAAAATGAGTGTGTTCAGGACTTTTTACCACCACTGTAGGTTTGAGAATGTTTTAACTATGGTTTGTATTGTCATAGTCACACAATCAATTCATATGGTCACACTGAAAAAAAAATTATATTGCAATACATACTGATCGGAATAGGTATTAACGAAGATCTAGTTTAGAAAAGGATGCAATCAATTTTGGTCCTAAAAAGACATACCTGTTATAGAATATCATGAGAAAATTTCTAAATGCTGAAGAGTTTTAGCACGGTTACCAATCTCCTAACAAAAAAGAAAGAAAGAAGAAAGGGAAAACTGGTCATTACTTACAAAGGAGATTTAGGATTACATCTGAAAAGATTGATATCAAGTATTGAAAGTTTGTTATTGAAGCACCAGATTCATCCCTCCCTTTAAAAGCCTTTGTTTTTTATTCAGTTAGTTTATGTATTAATTAAACTCAAATCTAATTAATTAACATGTGCTTCTTAAGTTTTAAACACTATTTACTTCAATGCAGTGAGAAATTTAATTCTTTTAAAGTCAGTAGCTATATATTAGCTGTCAAAAAGACATTTAAGTTGATAAATTTGTAAAAATTCAGCATTAGGCGAGCAGGGGTCTACCCCAAACTAAAAAACATGGCAAGGGGTCTATGAAGCAAAAATATTTGGGCCTCTCTGGTTCAGAGGGATCTACTACACAGGAACTATACATTTACCAAAATCCATGTATTTTCCCTATTTTAACCCGGGATCACGGTGTAGTAGTCAGGGTAACTCTAACCACTAACCCGGTTTTTTTACATGATAATGAATTTATATAGGCATATCTCGATTATTATAATAAGCGTATTTTAATTGGGATGATCCATTTCAGCTTAATTTATCAATGGCATACATATTGGGGTTTCCTCGGATCTAAATCTGTCTTTTCATAAAATGATTAAATGATTTGAAACGTTTTTAATGTTTTAGGGGTTTTCCTATCTACGATTTACTTAGGAACAAACCCTAAAGTTTTCTCTTACGTCTATTGATTTTTATTATAGAACGGAAATAAATCTCGCAACAATCTCTGATTTTATAACGAATTTTATTCGTAAAATTTTGAAGCATGTTTTTTGTTTCCTTAATTAGGAAAGTCTGAAACAATTTGGAATTATACTACATGATTTGAGTTTATGTGATGCAATCATTTCTACAATAAAATGATGCATCAAATTTAAGTAATTCAAAATTAGAACAAATAAAAACTGTGGGTTGTAAAGTGTTTACGTCGGTTATCATGTATTGAATTCGATGTTAGAAATTATTACTATTATTGATCCAGATATGTATGAAAAAGAAATATATATTTGATTATTTAATTGCTACCTCATGCGTATAAGTTTCAAATATTCAATTATTCAAGTCTAAACACAAAACAAAGTACAGGAAGCAAGTGTGAATGTTTTACGATATTTATGATAAATGTTAAAAATACTTCATATCTATATATAAATGTTTGTGTATATGACCTCGCTTCACTCCAACGCCATTCAACCGATCACTAGAAAAATTGGCATGTATATGTATTATTTGTGGGGAAGGGTTTTGTGCTATCCTCCTTATTGCAGCTCTCCACCAGATGGCGCTACAGAAAAGCAACTTCTGCACCATTCAATCAATCACCAAGTTGCCCACATGGTCGCCAAAAATGATGCCATCTTGACTCTTATCACCAACATTCCGTTATATTTTCTTTGAAACGTCATCATAATGAAAGGAACGGCAATGCTTGCGAATATAACAATTTCAAATTAAAATAAATGCAACAGAAAGTAACATTAACGTATTACACATCCAGATATAAATTATTTACATTATTTTGAGCATTTTTAAAACAAAATCTGTAACAATATGTTATTTTTGCTGAGCAGAGATTTGCTTAGGAAGATATTTTCAAAAATTGACCCACACGAGAGTTATGGGGCGTTATAAATAAACAAATCCTTTTTATCTGCTATTAGATCTACAGTCTTAAAATTTAACAAATATGGTTTTTTGTTCGGCTTAGATAGGCAAAAAGCTTTTTTTTTGTTTAATTTGCAATTCTGTAAAATATGAACTCACTAAAAACTTCTTTATCTTTCAAACTGTATTGTTTATTTTTTTAAATTCACCCGTGCGAAGAGCGGGTATATGAACTAGTATATCATATAAATTATTATACACTATAAAGACTACATATATATTATATAGACTGTTATACTATAAGCAATATTACATGCACTATTACATAGATTATTACACTATAAAGACTATTATATAGATTATTATAATGACTTTAAACTATTATAGATTGATTATTATAGACTTTACAAAAACTATTGTATAATCTACTATATTAGGGACCTGAATATTAGAATAAATATTTTATAAGTAGCCATCACTGTTAAAATCTTGGGGAAAAACTACCAAGAGTTACTTAAAAACGAGTCACGTCATAAACAATAATAAAAATAATCATAACAAAAAATCTTAATAAAATTACGAAGTAGTTTTAGCAGAGAGTTTTGAGAAATCGTGTTGCATGAGATATTCCTCGCTGTGTTTTGATTATTGAGATAATAATTAAATTCAAAGGGAGCAATCACTTAACTCGATGCTCAAGATGACTCGTGTACTTTGATGTAATTGTGCTGTTGTAATTGACGATCGAATTGTAATTGTATTGACTGCAAGATTGTGAAACGTTCTGAGTTGCCGTTTGTACCAATCCATCGAAACTGGTAACTGGAGCATTATGAACTTGTCAGTTAGCCTGTCAAAACGTGGTTTGCAAATTCCCATACCAATAGAGGTTTCCATATATAACAGAGGTCGGCTAAAACACATGAAGTTATATATTTAGCACTATTATCATGGAGGTACCTATATGTATGATTAATTTGGTAATCATTTAAGATTTTACTTGACACGTGTTGCTTTTTCTAATAATCAAACTGCTTTTTAAATCACATGACGGTATTTATGTTTTTGAGTACAAGATTATTGGGAAAAATTGTAAGAGGAAGTAGGGGACACACAAGAATTCAGATTTTTATAGCAACTCATGCTCAGAAACGTCATGTGAAAGTAGTTTGACAGATACAAGAAACGAAGAGACACACAAATAGAGATCATCTGAAGTATTATTGGTCAAAGCTGGATCATGCTGGGAGTTCCAGTCACTCGTGTCACGCACTCACTATGCGTATTACTTCGTGTAATGTTCCCTATCCACACAAATTGTGACATCCGACGGTCCGTTGCATCTCTGTGGGTACCTTTTTTGATACAATCTCTCTGCTGTTTGTGCGTTTTTTTCTGCTAATCTTTATATCACACAGGTGAATATCTGCCAGCTATGTGTTCGCAAAAACTTGCAAACTGCTCTGCAGGTGATGGCAGCTGAAACAACTGCGGTAATGCAGGTCTGTTTCCTTGAATATTCTTGTGAACAACACCACCCAGCCCGAGCGAAGATTTTTCCGACCATGGTTTGCTAGGCAAATCTGAATCATTTTGATACCCTCCTACCTCCCTTAAATTTATCGCAATAATCCTGGGACACCCTGTATAATGCTAAGCATTTCTCTTAATACAGATCTGCCTTTTCATAGTAACTAATGAGATGTATAAGAACAGAAAACTGTGATTAGAAGATATGCATTTATTGGAAATGTAATTCTAGTCTTGTGCAAATATAGTCAATCGTGTTCATAATTTATCATATCACCTAAAATATTTGAATAATTTCTTGACGAATACCTAATTGTAAGTTTAGTATGATTTATTTCAAATGATGAGAGTTGTCATTGAAGTGTCAAAAATCACTGGATAGCAATATACGGTACTTACGTGTCATACAGCCGACGAATAACTTCACATTAAAAGCCGTTGCCAAATGCCACAATATGCAGCTAATCGAATAGAACCCTTCTGACAGACTCCAAAACAATAATAACGATGACAAAACTTTGCGAAGTTTGTTGAATGAGGGACGGCTGTTTATTTCGTGACATTAGTTGACAGTATAATGCGTAAGTACCCAATATACAATATTTAGATGGCCCTATTATCACGTAAGAAATGTATTCATGGGCAGTGCATTGTCAAGACCTTCATTTATAAATTAAGAAATTCACCTGAACAGAATTTTGGCTTGATTATACCATCAAGATAGAAATTATCAATCTTTGTCTGCAGGATGCTTGTGGGAGCTAGAAGCATGGGTATTTCATTTCAAAACTTATTAGGAAATTCAATATTCCTCAATATACGGTGTCAAAAGTTACCAGAGGTATATTTCAGACATTATCTCTCTACGGATAAAATGCAGTGATGCATCACATTTGTTTAACAGCCGAAACTACAGACGACTGAGTAGGGGTGTCACTGCTACCAATCAAGCAACACTACTTCTAATGACAACAATAATTTTTGAGTGGCGTACAACAGATGCGTAAGAGAAGACAGTACGGCAATATTTGATGTTCATATTCTGGAATATGGTTAAGCCCTTTGTGTTGTGTGTGTGTGTGTGTTGACTAACAATATGCCATGATTTGATGTACGGTTCAAGAATATATCAATTAAACCCATGAATATGAAACGTTGCTTCTTCAGATGATGGTAAAGTTCGAGTGTGGTGAACATCCCACGAAGCTATGAAACCAAGTTGCTGACATTGTGCCAACTGGTGGTGGATAAATAATGATACGAATAGTTTTTATACTGCAAGAATTTGATCCCTTATTGAAACTTAACAATCATTGAATGGAATGACAATATTTGGATACATGTAATCATTTTCAGGAACTCTATGCACTTAAACAGTGATGGAACTTACCGCGAGGTTACACGGAGTCATGTGATTGACCCAAAATCATTCGCAAATGACTTGAGGAACATGTTGAACAATTTCATCGAATGATTTGGCTATTTTTGATCGTCAGACATGAATCTCGTTGAATTTATATGGGGCATAATCTAAAGTCGGTTGACACACAAAACCCTGTACCATGAACTTTTTCTCAATTCTGAGCAGCTATAGAGGCAGCATAACTCAATATTTCTTCAGAAAACTTCTTACGATTTATTGAATCCTTGTCAGTTGAATTCTTCCGAGAAAAAAGAGGTCTCATGCGAGATTAGGAAGCATGTCCCCAGTTAGGCCAACGTTTCTCAAACTATGGACCATGCCTCCTTACGGGTGGGTGATAACCCTACATGGGAGTCGTGAGCATATCGAAAAGTCAAAAATAAAATATTTAAAATAGTTATCAATTTACGGAAAAGAAGCAAAGCAAAAAACATGAGATAATAAAAAAAAAATACACATTCACAATGATTTAATAAATTTATAAATGTGTCAGTAATCCCTAAGTATTTGATAGTTAATTTTTCAATACTAATTTAAGAACATGTTGACCTTCCATAGGCTTATCACATTCAAAATGTAATACTTATCTTGATAACTTTAAATTAAATAATTATTATTATTAAAGTCGTTTATAATTAAAGTCGTGTGGTAACTTTACGTCAAAATACATCATTTTTGCATTCAATACGTTGTTATTGTAAGAAAGGGGTTGGATGAAAATTATAATTAAAAATTGGGGAGCAGATATTGAAAGTTTGCGAAACACTGGGTTAGGCACTTAAGTGTACAATACATAAAAGTATTAACGCCAAAAAAAATCAGTTGTTTTCACCATAATTATTTTTACGCTTTTAATAACACAAATAGGGTCAAATTGTAATGTTTATAGTGGAATTTCGCCGAATTCAAATTTATTCCTGGGAAAAATTACATCTTCAAGGATTCTTAGAATTTTCTAAGAGTTTTTTTTCTCGTCTAAAAATATGGTACTTACGTATAATCGCAACCTATTGGCTACATTATATTAAACAAAGCATATGGTTGCCAATTCAACTCCTACGACACATAGGAAATCTGGGTTTCCAACTTGGCTAGTTATCAATAGATTTGGCGATTGTTGCTTTTTATGCGTCTTAGTACCAAAAATACTAAATTTAAAAATGCACACAAAGTGCTCTATTCAAATGTTTCTAAATTGTAGGGAATAAAAAATTAAACAACACTAATGCCAAATATACTGTTGGAACGGGTAAGACAATAAAATTTCTTATTCATCACTATTAAAAAATAATCATAAAACTCAAGGGAACAACAGTTTTCATTTCAGAATACAGTATAAAAAATCAAAATTTTAAGTATTACTTTAAATAAATTTCAATTATAAAACATTGTTAAAAAAAGAATTATTGCATTCGTCAATTTGTCTTGAACAATTCAAATTAATATTTTATTCTACTGCCTGAATCCAAATTAAAGATTTTAATTAGATATATTGTAAGTTATTTCCCACTGAACTCGCTCCCTCACCGTCCTGCCTACCTAAGGGTGTGTGGGGGGAAACAAAGCATGACCAGAAACTTCCATTATAATTACTATTTTATTACTATTCAAGCACACTAATCAACCACAAGAGGAGGCCCTAGGAGTGATATAAAGAAGCCAATGAACCCTACATGAAGAAGCGCAAGTAATCAGTTTAATTTAACCTAATCTATCTTAGACTATAAACTCTCAACCCACTAATTTAGAATGGTGGCAAACTCCGTTCTCAACTCAAGTTGTGAAAATGAATTAAATCTCACCTTTGTATCGCCACAGCAGTTCCTCCAATCTTTCTATCTTACAATTACAAAACTGATTTATATAGTCAAACTTACTCCACATCCCGGTTTCTTCTTGAAAGGGATGGTTGTGAATTAACGCAAAAGCTAGTTCCAAAGTTTCCCCAGGAGGATTAGTGTGAAGGTCGCGTACAGATCCGTCACAATATGTTGAGGCAATTAACTACATATTTCAAATTGTCTGATACTCATGTTTCACTTTCAAAACCAGGAAAGCATTAAAAAGCTTCCGTTCCACTTTGGAATTGATAACATTAGCTTAAAAAATAGTTTTTACGTCATTAGGATCAGTGAAAAAACTAATTCATTAAGATAATTTCCGATATCATACTATGTATTCTTCTAAAATCAATTTTAAGCTGTACAACCTTCCTTTCCCTTAAAAAATTATAAAAACAAGCTTCAATGTTTAGTTTGCTAAAGATTATTTTAAGATCAAAAGTTAAATGAGAATTACTACTTTATAATAATATCTTCGTTCGGTACATACGTATAATGGCAACAATCGCCAGCTCTATTCATAACTCCCCAGGTTGGCAACCTCGATTTCGTATGTGTCATACGAGCTGAATTGGCAACCATGTGCTTCGTTTCATATAATGTCGCCAATAGGTTGCGATAAATTGGGTTTAGTTACAGATGTTTCAGTGGAAAACAAACATGTTGTTATTTTTTGTCATATATCCGTCAAATATTTCAAATTAAATTATTCAGTACCTGCCAACTTGGCGAGTTATCATGAACGTTGGTATTGTTGCGAAAGCATGTAAGTACCAACTATCTACAGGGACTGCACAAATTTTACTTTTTAAATGCTCAAAAGCAAATCTGATCCAGTAATTCACATAAAGTAAGCTATTTTAATTACTTAACTAGTATCATGTTTTTCTCATTTATTAATCATAAAGGGAATTTAAGTTTTATTACGATGAGCTATAATAATGGAATTAGTTCTTTTAAAATATTGAAATTCAGTATCTGATTTTCTAAAATATAGAATGAAAGTAAATTTTAATATAACATTAAAATTTTAAAACATTTATCTATCTGTGTTATTGAGACTTCAATTTTAATATTAAATTTTCTCTGTTTTGTCTATATGATAAAAGTAAAAAAGTCAAAGTACGAAAGTTATAAAGTACGAAATGTCAACCATTCTCTATCATACGTCAATACGAAGCAAAACGTAATTTTTGATTTTGTAAATTTTGGGAACAAAAAAGTCAAAAAATAAATTATTGAATTAATAGTCAGCATTAATTAGTAAAATAAAATTAAATACAAACACTTTATTGAAGTTTACGTATTAAGTATATAAGATTATCATCAATAAAAAAAAACAAAAACAAGGGCTTTGGGGGTACTGTACTCAAAGTCCTATTCTTATGTGTGCCACTGAATGAAGCCCATGGTTGCTAATTCAGTGAGTACAAATATACAATATCAAGGTTGCCAACTTGGCGAGTTATTTTGAACATTGGCTTTGTTACGATAGCACGCAATAAATTTATTGCAGCATCACGAAAAACTTTTTTTTTACATACAGAGTGATAATTTGGTTTTCATTATTATAAAACGTTTTTTCTAACTGATTTCATAGTATAACGATAAATGTCCAAATTATAATATTTTTACAGTTACCCCGTCAAGACTTTGTCGCTGGAAACGTACTGAATTATTGAAATACTAATTGATAGCCTATGTAAAGTCGTTCAATATCACTGATCTCTAGTCTTCATTTTTAAACTTATTTAACAATATATATATTTGCTCAGCTGTCCTATTTTTTTTAGATTTTTTCTTTATTTTACTTTATTTCTTTTCAACAAGTATAACTTTCAATAAGTTTGAAATATTGGAGAGAGTATACCAGCTCAGATATCGTCCTCTTCAATTGATTAAGGCTGAAATATACTAGGTCAGTCACCAAAGCCTTTGTGTTGAACTAAAGTGGGATACTATTTGACAGTAAGCCAATCCACCACTTTCTATCCCTTTCTCAGTGTGTATGTGCGCATATTTACACATTTACGATTTTTTATTGAACTTATTCTGGGAGGGCTTTCTTTAATCCTTTATTGTTCCTAGGTCCAAGTTATCCTATTATCTATCACATTTCCTGAATATATATATAACCGATTTAATGACTATATTAAATTAAGTTATTCATAGTTCATAAAAAGTTCCGTGCGTCAAATTTTACAATGACTTGCCGCCAACAGGATTTCAAACAACAAAACAGTTGATTCTATTGAACACTAGATATTTTAACATTGAAGGAATGTTTTTGGATTTAGAGATCACTTTTGTCAGTCTTATTTGTCACTCATGCTTTTCCAAGCTCTTATCGATGCTTTGTGAATATTATCCTTTTTGGACATGATAATATCCAAAATGATATTTAAAAAAAGGTACCTCGTTTTACATACGCATGCGCTGGCACACACACCCGCACACCCGAACGCACATATACATAGGAAAAATTATCTCGGAAGTATTATTGCATATCATTTTTCACAGTTAAATTCTATATTATAACATTTCAGTAATTAGACTGCAATCACAAAAAAAAAAAAAAAAAAAAAAATAGAAATTAACGTATTCACTTTTGGTAATTAATGCATTTCCTTAATTATAGTTTTCAATGATTTTACGTCAGCGTTTCTCAAACTATTGGACGTGATATTCCTTTGTGAGGGTACGAACATATTGGAAAGTCGAAAATAAAAGATTTAAAAGAAGTTTTAATTTACTGATAGAAAGCAAAATAAAATACATTTTGACATAATAAAAATTTAATTCTCTTTTCACTGATGAAATGTACTTATAAATGTATCAATGCTGCCCAATGTTTTAGTTAATTAATTTATCAATACTAAATTAAACACTTTAATAATTAATAGTACCTCCCATCGGCTTGTCATACACAAAATTTAATACTTATCATGATAGTTTCTACGGTTTATTATTAAAGTCGTATTGTCGCTTCAGCTTCAAAGTACATTTTTATTGCATTCTCTATATTGTTATTGTAGGGGGGGGCGATAAAAATTATGTTTGAAAATCGGGGTGCAAGTACTGAAATTTTGAGAACACTAGATTACGTTGTCGTTTTCACAAATAATTTACAGTCTATTAAAGCTCTTCAAAATTTCCAACCGTTTAGAGTACTATAATTTTGTTTCTTTTAGTTTTGAATGAAATTATTAATGTTATTAATTTACACATGAATCCGTATTGATTTTTATTGCATGCTTTGTAAAAAGTTTGTTTCTTTGATACATTTTAAATATAAAAATAATCTTCCTAATTGCGTAACAGCGTTCTATATTATAAAACTTTTCAATATATCGTATATACCCATGGGGCAAGAGCAAAATTTCGAATAAAACCTAAGCCTTGTGGCTGGGAAAAAACGTTTCTCCCCAAAATCTCCAAGCCAAACCAACGTTTCCATCAAAACCATCTGTAGTTAATCTCGTCATAAATAACAAGGTCAACCCCAATCTGACGGGGGATTAGCACAAAATACCACCCTCAGACGTCGTACGTCTCCTTAGGTCCATGTAATCCGAAAACGACTTAACCCATTTTTCCTCAATCCCTTAGAACGGGTTATGCAGGCCAGTTTCGGATTCTGAAGGGTCTTGATGACTATCATCAATCACCCCCTAGGTGGGCGTGAAAGAGGGGTGCGTCACCGTTTTAGGCAGGGGTGGCCGATATGACCAACTTTACTTGCTTTCGTCCGACATACCATTGGAAAAGGGTAATACAGTGCACATCTAATTTGTTTTGTTGATGGCTCTGCGCTTTTCCTCCAGAGGATGGGATGATTAGAAATTAAACACCGAAGGGTGGGTTTTGGAGTTTTAATCTTTTAAATTGGAATGGGTCGGTTGTTGAAGTAGTTGATTAATATTATGGGAAATGGGTTCGTAAGAATACCTTGTTGTAAGTAGTTTTGTAGTTTTTGGATAGATTTGGGGGTTTTAAGGGTCTTGCGGAGTTTGGGAAATGAATGGGGGAGTTTATTATTGCGATTTTGAACTTAGTGGTTTGTTTCCGTGTTTGTTATTAAAGTTGATTTCCTTGGAAACGTTTTAGACGAAGTGCGGGGTTTGTTTATAAAGTAATTGCTTATTCATATGCAATTTGCTTGGTATCTTTTCCTATTTTGAATAGAATAATAGATTTTTTTACTTTATAATATTCTTTTTTTTTTGTCAGAATCAGTTAATTTTTTAAAATGTGTGTGAAGAAAACTCTCAGACAAAGTTTTTCAATAGAATGTTACATCTGTACCACACAATTGCAGAACATTTTAAAAACAACTTTTTTTTTAGAATTCAATGGTAAAAAAATGTTTTTTGTATAAAACTGAATTAAAACCCATTTCTTTAAAAAATTCCAAATGTTAAAATTTTAAATAATTAACATTATTTCTTATATTAGTGATTTGTCTCCATGTACTTATTTTTGAAATAGTTTTCGCAAGAACAAATTTAGTCTTTATGTTCAGCGTTTGAATGTAACAGACATTTTTTGTTGCAAAAATTGTGACTATACGCACACGTACATACATACATAGATATATACATAACAGTAACGCACACAAGGGAGGGTCCTCTATCTGAACCCCCCATAATCCTTGATTTTTTTCCCGATTGATTAGAATCCTGTGTATGTAGTACGTAAAATTTAATTAAGCATTTGTTTCTTTTTAATTTTTGGCTAATTATTTATTTAATAGTTAATTTTTTACTGTATTTTGTTCCCGAAAATCGACAAAATCAAAAGAAAAGATTGGGCGGCTTATTGAAGACTGGTGGACTTTCAACCCTGCCTCCCCCTTGAAAAATTCTCGTGTGCACCACTAATACAAACATACATACATACATACAAACACACACAAATATATACGCATACATACATACACGAACGCGCACATTTTTATAATCCAGACTATTTAATAAAATGAAATTATTGGCTAAAATAATTTGATTGCAACGTCATTTTGATACTAAACGTCAAGCCTTTCTAAATTTTTTATGCAGTAAAATATCATGCACATTAAAATTAAAATAAATTACGAGCAATATAGAAAAAAAATCTTTTAAAATTATCTGAAGTTGTTTTCTTAAAAATTTTAGACAGATTTTACATGTCTTGGTATTAAAATTATATAATAGATGATTTATTGTTAAGTAATTTGGCTGATTTAGTACATATATCGCATCAATATTTTACAAATACTTTTTTATGAAAATACTTGCACGACTACTGCACCTAAACACGTAGAAAAAGAGAAAATAACTTCTTAAGAAAGTGTTTGATTACGGTTTTCTCCCTTTTTCTTGAAAAACTTCGATAATCCATATATTGGGTACAATCTTACGCGTGTTTAAAATTTTTCTTCTTTTTTATCCCCCTTCTCCCGTAGGAAAAAAGTATTTCAGAATTTTCTTTGCAAATTTTTTTCTGTAGTATTATAACTGAACTTTTGCAAGCTATAATCATGAAATATGCAGAAATAAAACAGATGACTAGGAACTGACGTTTTCACTTGAAGCTTCCTATTTGGAAAAAAGAAAATAATAATAAAATATTAAGAAATCGAACTAAATGGTTTCGTGATTTTGTAGGAAAGAAACTCACTGTGCATACAAATAGTGGAAAAACAAAATAAAAACAGTACATGATATGTAAAACTCAACGAATCATTTATAATGTTGGGATCAATTTTCTCTTCAGTTAATATAATTTTTTCCCAATATTTTTGAAATCACAAAATTTTATATATTTTTTTTCCGATTAAACTTCTTTTTTACAAAACTAAACAAGCAATAAAAACTCTATTGAAAAATATTCCGGATCCAATTTGAATAATAATAAATATTACACATTCTGGTATAAGAATTTTTTAAAAAGCTTTACTAACATGGGATTTAATAATCACATTTGGATAAAATATTTTTTCCCTCACAATATTGAATGGTTCTTAAAATTAAAAAGTAACTGTATAATTCGTGAAGAAATTTCTATTTTTTGAATATCAAAAATGACCTTGTCAAGAAGATTTAAATCCAATTCAATGTCAATGTATCAATTGAAACTGTCTATATTTTCTTTCTATAAATTTTTTACAAAAAAATAAAAGAAAGGGGGTAAAATAGAATTTGTATTAGAATATAATTCAATTTTCAGAATTTCTTACTTGAAGTCTTAGCGATATATCCTATGAGAATGAACTTATAAGTAAAGTTAATTTGTACAATATCTATTATATTGATTAATAGTAAATTAAATATTAAAGATGATAAAAAATAAAATAAATAAATAAATTTCGTTGAAAGTGTAAGAACAGAAAGTGTAGGAATGGCAAATACATAACAATACACTGCAAATTTTCAAAATAAACTTTAAATTAAGGTAAAGTTTGAATAAAATTCATTTATGGAAATATTTTTTCCTTTGGCATTCAAAGCTAATTGCGTACTGTATCCAAATTGTTCATGTGTACTCAAAACAAGTAATATAAAAAAATAAAATTTAAGCCAACGTGGCTGTATCTGTAATTCTATAAATAATTAATTCCAGTCAATATTTTTAATTTAATTATAATTAAATTATCATATTGTTCCCCAAAAAAATAATGTATAGAAAATTTCAGCTCAAAAGAGTGCCTTAAAATGTGAGAAAAAACCTTTTCAAGTTTGATAAGCCAAAATGGTCGCAAAAAGGATGCCAATGTGGCTGTATTTGTAATTCTTTGAATAATTAGTTTTAATCAATTAATTTTTATTAATTGTAATTAAATTACTGTATTGCCATCCAAAATATGTATGCATATAAAATTTCAGCTCAATTGTATGCTATTAAATGTATTTTATTAACGATTGAAAATTTGAACGAGATAAATATAGAGAAAGAGTGAGCTAATTGTAGGAATTGAATAACCTTATTTTGTATGAGGCGATCCATTTCCTGTATGTTTGAATTCGTAATAACAGGTGAACAGTGCTTGGTAACTGGCCTGAAAATATTTCTTTTCAACTCAGTGATCTAACATGGAACCACACATAAAGAGTTCATATTATATGCTTACATCAATAGACAGTGACACCATTCAGAAGGGATGCCCCAGGAAATGAACACTAGTGGCAGAACATCCCGTCTTAGGAACTATCAATCATGTCCCTATTTCAAAACATGCAGAGGTCTAAGGTACTTCATTTAAAATCAGTACTCTTACAAGTGGATAGGCTACATACATCAAAGAGAACTAATTGCTAACTTTATATTGATGCAACTTCATGGGGAACGACGGAAACGATGCTCGGCATCAGCAAAGGATGTATTATATCAATTATAGTATGGCTAGAGAAACATTTTTTTTCTTTAAAATACAGGGTGTTTCATAATGAATGGGACAAAAAGAAAATATGATTGTGAACGTTGTAAATAATATATTTAGAAAATTCAAATTTACCTCAAAACTACATTTATTCAAGTTTCTACAGGTGTTCAATATGTGCCCCTCCGGTGACACGACAAATGCCTACACGGTAACCAAGCTCCTGCCACACTCGTGATAGCATATCCCCTGTGATGGAGTTCAACACTGCAGTTACACGCTGCTTCAGTTCCTCTAAGTCCTGAGGTAGTGGACGCACAAACACCTTGTCTTTAACGAAACCCCAGAGAAGAAAATTTTTGCGGAAATGTCTTTGCACAACAGTTACCGAGGAGGTTTTGGCATATTCGAAAACGCAGTACGCTTTCTCCTGCATGGACGGCATTTTGTTTAACAGCGCCTCTAGCGGTGAATTCGTCATTCGATAATTTTTCCCTGTTGCCAAATAAAACTTGCATAATTGTAGTTGCAGAATAAATTTGTTTCGGCTGAATAAATCCATTACGGCAGTCACACTGCGCTATTCTTTTTGTCCCATTCAATATGAAACACCCTATACTTCGAACAGGAAGTCTTTCAACATCTTAAGTACTTTCCCCAAAGGAGTGGTGTGTGCAGTGAGCCTTCTGTCGTAATGGTAAACAGTTTTAAATAAGCTAATTAAGAATTCATAAAGTTTCAGACTATATTATATAATGTTATTCATGGAATTCAAACTCCAAAATGATATTTCTCTATGTTGTATTTTTGATCATACACTATTATTCAAAACCCTAAGATTTTCTTATAATTGAAATAAGGTTGAGAAATTTCTTATAAATGCTTTAAATGTATATTTTGTAAAACTGTGTATGAAATTAATTCTACGACAAGTAGTAATTTTTTTAAAAAAAAATTTCAAAATAAAAATTATTGCTTTTTTTGAGAATGTTTGTATGCTTCACAACGAAAAAAATAACATCCAACGAACGAGCAGCAGCATAAAAGAAAACCCGTCTATTGTTTTAAGTAGTATATTATAAGGCAATTCGAAAAAAAAAAATTTGACTTAAAATATACATATTTAAAACAAAAACCTTAAAAAGTTTTTAAAATGTTACAATTTTTAAAAAAAATTTAAATTTCAGGAACATTTTGCAATATATTTGAAATTTTTTACATGGAATTATTACTTAATAATGACCTTTATTAAATACAACTAAACCAAATTAAAAATATTAAAAATAAAAACAAATTCTAGATGGTACCCAGTCACCTTAAAATGAAATTATCAACAAACTCTCTACATTCCCTCATTCTTTATACTTAACATATTGTGAAAAATTCAGATGAAGCATATAATACCATAATTGTGCGAAAAGCGTTCGCTGTGTTAATATTTGTTTTTACATAATTACTTCAAAATAGCCGTTGATGTATTCGAAGCCTGATAAATTCGTTAAGGTTGTTTATTCATTATTTACTAATTTTAACTAGCGATTAATATTTGTTCAATAACAGTGCCTTGTATCGTTGTTGTTTAAGGACCTGCCCTTGTTATCGGCTATCATTTTTCATTGAATACAAATTAACTATTCTTGAAAGACTGCCAGGCAACGATGTAATAGTTAGGACACAACGTTACTTTAGAATACGCGTTCGTATTTTATACTAATATTAAACATCATTTCGTTGTTAAGGTAAACTTTATTTTAAAATTTTATTGTAATAAAAACTTGTTCTAAAAACTGTATTTTATGTATACTATTTAAAATCTCAATTATTTTTTAAAATAAATTTCTTATTTAATTTAAAATTTATTTTTTTGTAAAACTGTCATGGAGTGTATGCTTTTGTAGTATTTCCTTTTTTTAATAATTCCTTAGATTTTTTTGCATGTCTTATAGTAATATATATTCTCTCGTAATAATACATATACTTATAAAAACTCTTTCCATGACTTTTAGGATCATATTAGTGGGTGCGGTAGCGTAGTGGTCAAGGTAATGGACTCGTGGGTGGCTTGTCATGAGGTCAAGCTTTGTACTACTGAAGACCCGCCGTGCAGAGAAGGTTGATGCATGTTAAATATGTCCAGACTCAAACGTCCTCTAGTTGGAGTGGTGTGATAGTTAGGAGAGGGAGTGCCAGTTCAGGTGTCATCCTTGTCACTTGAACAAGGTTCAAAATTACGAGGTCCATTGCAAAAAGCCCTCTTGTAGCTGTGAACAGTGCGACGTTAATACTCACTCAGGATCATAGTGATGAAGCTTTTCAATCAAAACGTGCATTTCTGTTTTTTTTATATTTATTTTATTAAAGAGAGTATTATTTTAGCTTTACAAAACATATTTTATTTTGCTTCTATGTTACTCAGAGGCCAAGTTACAGTAAATTTAACTAAATTAGAAAATTCGGAAAGGAGAATTTAAATGGTTCAACATCTATTATGGTGTGTCTGATAACTCAAAATATTATTATTGTATTTTTGTAAAGCTTTTTGACCCTCATGTTTATATTATTTTCTAGAGAATGTAATATAATAATACTTACTATATGAATATTTTTCATTTATGGCCTGTTATTTCAATAATGGCTTCATAAATATGTCATAATTCATATAATATTTGTTTGAACAGCTCTTTTTAACTTTGATATTTTCATAAACCATTAAAATTTTAGGACATTCAGTACATAAATGCATATAGTTTATTTCAATAATACTGTCACTAATATAAATGTATTGCCTTTCTCTGGATGCTTTGAAGAATTTTTTTTAAAATATTGCTGCAATTTCAGTAGTAATGTGATTTTTATAAAATTTAGACATTTTTTTTTTAAAAAATATAGTTGGTTAAATATTTATATTTGCTGGTTTATGATTTCCAAAATTCATTTTTTAAAAATTTTTGTAATTTTTTTTGCTATTTTAAAAAAATAACCCGAACGTGTTTGGATACATTAATATAATAATGTCTAATACAGAATGGCAAGTTTACCTGTGGTATAGAAAATATTCTTAGACAGTTTTAGATAAGTTCAAGATTAATAAGTTTTAGATAGAAAAATATTTCAATACATTTATACATTCTCAAGTTTAGAAATATTTAATTCAATAGGTTACTCATTAACGAAGATATAGAGGATTAATCCTCACAGATAGCAATGTAAAATGATAAGGAATGTAATGAGTTGTAGTTAAAGTTCATAGCTTGAATACATTTAATGATGTAAGTCTTCAAATTATCTTCATAAATAAAACATTTTGTGAATAGACATATGTGTTTTTGCAGAGCCAACCTTATTAGTTTTCATCAATTATGAATTTAATCCTCCAAAATAAATACAGCAATGAAAAATTCTCTTGCCATTTATTTTGAATTAAATATGAACTTACATGAATATTTAGAAAAATACTGATTACTGAATTCTATATTTAATCAGGAAGTCAGTAAACCAGTGGAAATATTGTCCAGTTATGTTGAATTGTAAGAAAATAGTGAAGCCGTTGTTTTAATTGCATGATTTTCAAATTACTTCTTAATTTATGTTCTTTCTTGATATATTGGTAAAGCAAAACATTTTAAAGTTGGAAAGAATTTTCCAATGTACTTTGTTTCCATCTCTGTTTCTTGAGTTATAATTTATTCCTTGCAATATATTTTTTTTTATGTAACATTAAACGTGTATCAGAAATAAACATGTTTCGCAATATTGTTTTATGCCTCAGTTCAGATTTCTTTTTTATTGACGAATAATTTTGTAATGTTAGTTAAATGTTTCAGTTTAATTGCGTTAAAATGCGAAAATCAAAATTTTAATTAATAATTTTACTATTGTAATAAATTTAAATTGATTTATAAAATAATTTATTATTTATAATTAATATTTATAATTAATTATATAATATTTATGATAACTTTAACTCTCTATATTTAGCATAGTTAACTCCAATACAAAGTCATATATTTCAGGTAATTTAATAGACCTAGATAATGTTGAAACATGCCAAGCATGTTGTTTTCTGCGCAGCAATATTCCCTTGTGGGAAAATTGAGTTTTACGAGCAAAGTTCACTTCCAGGATGAACTTGACTGATAAGAATATGAAAACCACAAACGATAGGTAATGGATTCCCAGATTGTCGACTTTATCGTTCTTGGCGAAAGATTTGGTGAAATATACGATATCGCCAAGGAATCATCGAGGATATTCTGGACGGATGCTTCTAGATATTACTATGATGCTATACAAAGCACCTTCGGAACAAAAAACGAGTCAGTTCAGAAGAGGGTTCAGTCTTTTGCATAGACTGCCATAAGAGTGATAACTTATCTCTCCGAGTTTCTGTTGGGGGAACTGTTTATGGTGCCGTTTCTAGAACATTCTAAAGCTTGTGTGTAACAAGTGCCACTTGCTCTACTGTAAATAGGTTTTTTTATAATATTTTTTTGTGTATGTACGTTGATTGGTTTTCGTGTTTGCCCATGTCTATTAATAAATTTATTATAGAAATAACTGAAATCATTGACTGATTTTCCCTCACGAAAGTTTGCCACAATAGGAATTTAAAATAAGTACCAATTTTTTTTAATTATCAGAACAAAATCAATGTTGAGCAGCAAATTAATTTTTTTTTAAAAGCACCGTTAAAATAATTAAAATTTTTAACGAACATCTTCGCACACATGTAATTCTTATTGTATGTAATATAGTTTCCTTCAACACTAAACAGAATCCTTCATTTTTATTACTAAACATTAATTTTGCTTAAAAGCTAACAACTGTTATTAAGATTCCTCCGAAGAAACCGTAAATTAAGCTACATTTTAGCGAACTCACTTTAAATTACATAGTTATTTACCAAAACAGTGGGACATATTTTATTTAATACGATGTTCAAAGTAAAAACCGCAGTAAATACTAACATATTTTTAAAATGCATAATATACCACAAAGGAGCCTAGAGCAGGAAAACTTGCTCAAACCAATTTTACGTCTTTTTATTTGTCTCCAGTTTGCAACAAATTTAGTGGAGCAGAAACAGCCGGAAAAAAATATAAAAATATAAACAAGCCAGGTACTTTTTCTCTGTTATTTGTCACTAGAGAGAAAGTATATCTTGAGGTCGGTTTCCAGTATACTTAGGCGTCTTGTATATCACATTTGTTACGCTTTTCTAGGTTTCTCTGCTCTGTAAAATAAGCATAGATATCTATTCATCAATGAAAGAAAAATATATATTGTTGAACAGGGGATAAATAATTCTTTCGGAAAATTTTATATACTGAATTTATTATTATTTTTCAGAGGAGAGGGTTTGCTTGTTTGTTACGATGTCTCTTGTTTCGTTTTAATCCTAACTGTCATGTTTTCTTTTGAGGATTAAATCAAATTTATTAGTATTTTTATTAACAAAAAGGAAAAACGAAGTATAATCTTGAGAAAGCTTTTATAGTAAAACCATTTTTATGTATTCCAAGTATATTATTTAATGATATTCATTAAAAGCTTAATTGTTTTATATGAGGAGATCTTAAAATTAATTTTATTTTTGAGTAATAAATTTTAAGAGAGATATAATAGTTTCTGAACTACACATAGTATTACATTAATGAATATTTCAGGTATATATATATATATATATATATACATGTGTGTGTGCGTAAAAAATGAATATAAAATAAATGGTGCAAAAAAATATCCAAGATTGGATAAAAACTGAAATTACAAAACTCTGAGGCGTTGAGCTGTTAAAGTTGAAATTACCGAAATAATCATTGGACTGAAATGGAGATTTATTATGATTTCAAAAGCTGTTACTGATTTAGGACAGTGAAAGAGGGTTAAGATAAATACATTATGGAACCACCTTTCCCATTCAGCAGACATTTTTGACATAATAGAAAAACAAAGCCCTGTTGAAAATTAGACCTGTATCAGGGGCATAATGGATTTTTAATTGACACGATTCTGTACATTCCATTGTTAGACAATTTCCTTGCGGTCTCAAAATATTTTTCGTATGAGGAAAGATTTTTTACTTAGGTATACCGAAGGTATAGCAAAAGTAAAGTACATGCAATCTTCTCTCTTCAAACAATTAATCTTTCCAGCAATGACATTCAATACTTTACAAAATAGCTGAGAATTTATCTTTGGAATTCTCTTTTAGAATTTTTCGTAACTCCATAAATGTCCATAATTCTGAAAATGTTTGCCAAATAAAGTCCATTACAAATTTATCTTCCATCCACTCAAATATGGACAAATTTGTAGAGGTAGTGCAAAATGCCTCTGAGAATTGTTCCGCGAGCCACATGTGGCACACGTGCCATAGGCTGCCGACACCTGGTGTAGACCACGTTCATATAAAGTGTTGAAAAGAAAAAGTAACGGCAGAAAACGATTATAGATTATCACGCACATCCCTTAAATTTCTTGCCAATGATGTGACATGTAGACGGGGAACCAATGATTGTAATTACAGTTGAAGAGCGCATCAGAGAAAAGGAGCTAATGTCACGGAGGCCATTGCACCGACTGCCTCTCCCTGCTGCTTATCACCAAATGCGTTTGAAGTTGTACAGAGTGCAACCTGGAACCTCAAAAGCTAGAGTATGAGTGTTTTAAGCACTGAGCCCAACTTATTTTGAGTCTTTTTTATCATCGAAGAACTGTCTGGTGATGTCAAAGACGGTGGTGGGGTACTCAAATGCCTGTCGTTTGCCACACAGTCTGTATTATATGACGTCACGTTTCATTTAGGTTTTCACCGTCACATTCTAACAGCATGGAGTAAAGTAGACCAGGTCTTATGTCTTGTAGTTTTTTTCCTTCTTTTCCTTCCTTTCATGGAATTATATTTTTACAGAATAAAACTCAACAAAATACGAAACGTCTCCCTCTGCCGGTCTTCCTGCCTTTCCAACTCTTTCATAGGCAGCGTGGTCGTCAGATATCTCTACAATACAGCACGTTTGGGCTTGTTAAGTAAATGTTTCTGATGTTGCTAGATCACTACGATCTAATTCATCAAATGGTACGTATATGACAAGAAAAGATCTCTGTGAAGAATATTCCTCCGATCTACAAGTCAATGCTCAGGCAAAGCCGAATAACAGCTTAAATCAGAACCGTGATTGAGTCAATGAATTATGGATTATTTTTTTTACTCTTGTAACTGTATTTCTCTGGAAACATTCAGTTCATAAGATAATGTTAATATTTTGTTTTCAATACTTCTGTATCACTTTTATTGACTTTTGTCGCATTTGGATCATCGCCTTTAACGTTACATAGATCTTGAAAATAATTGAAAGACCGTATCATTTTATTATGAAGCATTAGTAAGCATGTAGCCATTTATCCATAACCCAGTGTTTCTAAAAGTTTCATATTCGCGACCCAATATTCAATCACAAATTTCATCGCGCCCCCCTCATACAATAACAGTGTATTGAATTCCTTACTAATATATTTTGACACTAAAGCTATAATATAACTTTAACCTCTTAAGTGCCACCAGCGTATATATACGTCTCACTCAACCAGTGCGTTAAATGCCCCGGACGTATATATACGTTTTTCCGAAGTACGATCTTTTCTGTGCACCGTTATCAATAAAATTATTTCGAAGACTTTGAAATGCAATAAGAGGATGTTGAAAATGTTTCGAAGGATTTACTTATTTCAAATTTATTATTTGCTTCTTTATTCCTCCCCCTCTTAATACATCACAAACGCGCGCCTTAAACTGTTGGCATTGGGAGGCGAATCGTGTAACTTTTAATCGGTAGTTAAGAGATTAACTATAAACCTTACACACACACACAAATTAACAAGATAAATATTAATTTTCGTATATAATTTTATATATGCTAATACTATGGGGGCACTGGTAATTATTAAACTTGTTCTTAACTCGGTATTGTTAAAATAATTCCAAATTCATTGTGTGGCCCTAATACATTTATAAGAGTAATATATCAAAGTAAATGTGTATTTTATTATATCAGAATGTATTTTGTTTGTTTACTTTCAGAAAAGTAATATTTTTTAAAATAATGTTTTGTTTTCGACTTTTCAATATGCTTACGCCCCACCGTAGAGTTGTCACGTCCCCCCCCCCAAAGGGAGCACGCCCCACAGTTTGAGAAACGCTGCCATAACCTGATATTGAAAATAAATTATGACCAATGAAAATCCGAATATTTCCTTGTTTGAAATAATGTGTAATATTTTGCAGCTACCTTTTGTAGTTTCATGAACATTGCTGCAAATTCGCCAGAATTTCAGAAACAGTGTTGCCCTTTTTAATAAAGACGCAGAACTTTTTGTATCCATATTACGTTACGAATGCATAGCTAAATATACAGGTTACTTAAAAAGTTTCAGAATTCGAATTCTTCCTGCTAAATCTAAAAATAAACTCGTTAAAGGATCGAAGTCGGAATCATTCTTCTTCCAATTAACGAAGCAAGTGCACAGGTTTACAATCCGCTATTTTAAATATACTTTCTTTTATCTTAATCCAGACAGAGAGGGCAGTGAGTCAAACACTAATTAGTACAAAACTCCGGTGTTTAATCATCTAATTTGTCTCAATACTTCTTCCTCCAAAAGCAAACTTAAGAACTTCTTTTTCAGAACTTCCTAAGCCTTTTCTTCACGTTTGAGTTGTTTTGAAAGCAATCATGACTTCCAGATGCACTTGAGTGCATAAAAACGCAAACGAAATAAGACTGAAATCAAACAAAAAGTGTTCTTTTCAACTCGGAGGAGGAAATAAAATTTTGTTTCTTTTATTTTTTTTTCAAAAAAGGGAAGAATATAAGGAGACACGAGGAACTGGAGGTGGAAAAAAAATGGCGACGTTTGCTTGCAGTTCTTAATCCTGCACAGAGGTGACACAATGCATTTCTTTGTCAGGATGTGTTCAACAGCGAGTTAAGTCTTTCATTTTCTGACTTGAATAATTTTTAACGAACTTAAAACTTTCGCACTTAGCGTCAAAACTACGAAAGCTCCAAGTAGAATGTAGAGTACTTAAAAGAAAAGAAGTAAATTAGATAAATGGGTGTGAAAAAAATGAAGTGAAAAACTTTGAAATATAGTGAAATTATCTGATAAATATTTAATTAATATTGCTATATTAATTCGTAGGGAGATAAGCTTTGACACTGTATTATTTTTCGCATGTTTATGGTAATTACCAAATATGTAGTATGTATGACATATGGTTATAAATTTCTGTACACACCTATAAAATATTGTGAGAAGTGAGGATGCCTCAAAAGCCTTAATTAGAAGTTTGTGACGGACCTATACGCAACCTTCTACTAACAGTCCTCTTGGGTATTCTTTTGGGCCAGAAAATATTAACCAATCTTTTCCTGAAAAAGGAAACGTGATATACAAATTATGTTTATTATATATATATTCCTAGTTCGCGATTTAAAGGAGTTAGTGAATTGGAAGTGAAGAGAATAGGTAAAAAGGAGGTTGGAAAGTTAGAAGTTTAATTACAAGAGGTGACAAGATAGTTACAAGGTGAAGATTAACAGAATTGGTTTTAAATTCATTGTGAAAGATTATAGCCAGGAAGTGATAAAGATAAGTTGGATTGACTAGAAGACTGCAAAAATTCAGGTACTGTCACCTTATATTACGTTGATGTTTAAAGTGAGATAAAGTCGTCAGGAGGACATTCAATACTTAAGCTCTGTGTAAAGTAATATTAAGGAAGAACCACATTATTATAAACGTATCTCTTGCGAATCTCGTAAATTCTCTCTGTTACTTTACTGAATTATCCTATTTATAGTGTTGTTTGTATTTGAGTCGATTATAGTTGATAAATAAAATATTTGGAATTTATCATGCCAAATGATCCTTTAATTCCTTACACACCTTTAGCTGGGTCACAGAGTAGAAGGGAATTGAGCTCGTTTTAAGTTTAGAATATTTTTTTTTCTTAATTTGTATATTCAAATTGAAATACTGCATTTGTAAATGTCGAATGAAATGTTTTTTTTGGTCCGAGGAAGTCAAAGATCATGGTCGTTTGTTGCTGCAAACGCTGTGACCAGAGATCCAGACTTTTGTTCCATTCTCTTAAAAAACCATTCATAACAGACTTCTACCCCCCCCCCAAGAATCATAACGTCCACATCACGAGATTAAGAACTCATCGTTACTGTCAAGAAAATCCCTTCTCATAAAACAAGATCTTACATACAGAGTAAAATCTTCCCGTAAATCTCTCTCAGCTTAAACCAAAACATATCTTCGAATAAAACCACAGGCACTAAAGTTCGATCGAACCCCACTTATGAATCCACTGCAGTTTGGAAGTAGCCGGGATTATTATTCGGCCATTGGTCCTTGGTCCATTGGTCCAACCACCTCTCGTGCGGTGGTGTTTAAAGCCGAAGAATAGCGTGAAAACTGTGCCGGTCACTTTTCTGTCGGCTGGTTAAAGGGAAGTCAAATGTTGACTTGCCCTAGACTTCGATGATGACTTCCGGTTGATAATTCAAAAACAAGCGATTACAATTCAGGCAGAGCTAACGGAGTAATATTTTCCACAATATAATCGTTTAGTTATTAGAAGATTTTTGGTTGGTGGGGTTCTGAGGTTGCATCTCACTAATGATAAGTACCCATTATTTATTACCACTTACACTTACTGTCTTATCTATATATCGCGAATCAGGTTTAATGGTTGATTAATATAAGATTTTTATTGTGATTTTCCATTGGTCCTCATTTCACGTTCTACTAAATGAAATCTCAATCACGACTGCATTCATATCTCTACCTCATTCCCCTTCGAGCATCTAGTATGATAGCGTGACTTCCACCTCACCCAATACGAGGAGGAAGTAACATGACAACTTCACATCAAACAAATAGGCAAAAAAGCTCTCAATCACCTGTATCAATTCAAAGGAAACTTCATTTAACCGAATTTACATCAACACTTGAAACTTTATCTTTTCTACATCAAAATCTCTCCAATTTATATCCATTCCCTAGACCAGTGATTCTGAACCTTTTTTTTGTTTTTGAGGTACACTTTTAGCAATTTCCAAATTTGGCAGCACAATTAACAATAAAATAAGTTAAAAATAATTTTAATTATTTATAAACACTTGCAAAATAGTTTTTGATGATAACTTTCAATGTTAAATAAAATAGTATGTACGATAAAAAGAACAAAATGCTTATTGAGTAATTAATTATAAGAATACGTTTAATGCGAAATTTGATCTTGATGATCTTTGATAATTTCGTTATAATAATGCCTGTCTCATTTCGTCATCTACATGTAGATGTCTCGATCTCCCCCCCCCCCTTTTTTATATTGTGAATGGTGAAAATTCCCAAATTAAGGCAAATAATATGCAAAAAATTGCAAAAATATTTTTAAAGAGTTTTTGGATATTATCAGATAGTCACATGTAATTTCAATTCAAAATGAATTAGTTGCCTTTTCCGAATGATTTGAAATCAAATCTTAATTACTACAGAGCAAAATTAGTTTTCCTTCTTCATTCAAAGTTAAGTCACTCGCAAATGTACCCGTATCATAAATGGCTTACAAACCCCCTATCAAGTTTTTTTATATCCAATTATCCACGAGAAGATTAGTTAAATACACCACGGAAACCCTTTGCTTATTTTTTTAAGACGGCTGAATTATTCAATTCGGGTTTTTAATTTTTTTTCTTAGGGTACAATTAGTATTTTTTTTTAAAATTTGGTGGCCTACAAAAGTGCCGCGGCATAGTGGTTGCGAATCACTAATCTAGACTTAGTCCCTTAACAATTTGAAAACGATTTTAAGGCACACAATACAATTTTTAAAACCTAACAAGACAATATAAAAAATGTCATTATCTTTTCTCCCACAACAAATACTTTATCGTCACTTAAGCTATCCAAAAGAAGAAAAAATAACTACAATTCCCGGAAGAACAAAACCCCATCGACGTTTAGTGTCAATGGATCAAAACTGATTGTTTCAAACCCATCAAGACTATTTCCTTGTCGACTCAAGTCACTGTCCTTTAACGACACTTCTCTTTCAGAAGGCAACATGTCCGGACAAGAAAGATTAAGGACAGCCCTGTTCTCCATTGCATTTACTGACACTTTCAATCCTACCAGTTGAACTCCGCTCCCCGATGGTAGGATGAACCCTGTCCTGGTTAAGCCCGATTCTTTGATAAACTGTCCTGAGATAGATACTCTTTTTTGTTCCTTTACTTTACTTTTTAAGACTTTTTTGTCCTGTTAGTTGTAGAAGATAAAGAGAGGTGTTTGTAAAGAAATGAATGTACGGGATAGGGAGATTGTTTCATTTAAAGGTGGGACATGCTTTGGTGTTTTTTTCAGAAATTGAAGGTTGTGGGTAAGAATTTAAATGAGGTTGAACCTCACCCTGTTTTACATTGTAACATCGTTGTTGCACTAGTGTCTGATGGTGTTATGTATTGGTTTTATGTAGATGACTACGGCCATTAAGAAAGATCTGCTTTGAAAATAGTTTTATAATGAAACTTACTGTAAAACAGCGTTTCTCAAACTGTGGGGGGGGCTGAATAACTCTACGAGGGGGGGGGCAAGAGTATATTGAAAAGTCAGAAGTAAAGGATTATTTAAAAAATATATATTAATTTACTGAATTAAATTAAATACATTCTGACATAATAAAAAATAAAATTAACATTTACACTGATATAATTCACTTATAAATATATCACAGTCCAGCTTAATGCATTTTATAATTAATTTAACTATACTAAGTGAAGAACAAATTTATTAATTAACAGAGACCTCATGGGCTTCTCAAATATGAAATTATATGCAAAAATTAACACTTATATTGATAATTTGCATGATTTATAAATAATCCCTTCACTGCCGATTAAAAGTTATGCGATTCGTTCTCCATTGGTTCCATTTTCTAAGTAGGTGCACGTATGTGGAGGCGGGAGGGGAGAGGAAAAAGAAAAGTATAACTAAGGAAAAAAAATCCACTGATAAAAGCAATCCTTTGCAAACACTGTCAAGGTCTGTTTATTGTATTCCAAAGTTTTCAGAATAATTTTATGGATAGCAGTACACAGAAAAGATAATACTTCGGAAATACGTATATATACGTCCGTGGCATTTAACATATTGGTTGGGTGAGACGCATATATACGTCTGGAACATCATTTAACGTTCCGATTGAGTGAGATGAATACATACGCTGGTGGCACTTAAGATGTTAATGTCGTATTGCAGCTTTAGCGTCAAAGTATAGTGTTATTGAATTCAATGCATTGTTATTTGTATGAAGGGGGGACCACGATGAATATTGTGATAGAACATTGGTTCGTAAGCATTGAAAGTTTTAGAAGCCCTCCAGTAAAAGCATCATTAAATAGGAAAAAAATGTGCATGATTTCCCGAAATAGGTAATTTAAGAACTCCATTAAATGTTTTTGGATGTCATATGAAAATTAAATAAGACGATGAAACCTTATTTTGTTAAAGAATTTAAAAGTAAATCTGTAAAAGAAAAAGGAAAAATACTGATCATTTCTACTATACAATTTTTAAGAGACCACTTTTATTTTTTATGTTAAGGAATTTCTCTCTTAATTTTGGTGACTTTTCGTTAAGACTACATTCAGTTTTCTCAAAATTGTTATTATTTTTGTTTTTTGTTTTTTTTTTGTTATTCGTAATACGTCTTGTTATTCAAACTTGTATCAAAAACTCGGTTTTCTTTAAATGATATTTTTATTGTTAAATAAAAATATATCACACATATTTTTTATTGAATTCAGACTTTGCATAAAAACTAGCATTTTAAAGTACAGAAAAATTCCAAAGATTTTTTTCAAATTACCTCTTAAACAATATACCAAGTATTGTTGTTTAAGAAAATTATAGTAAAGTATGAATAGGAACTTTATGAAAATATTATTCTTAATCCCAAGAATATTTTATACTAAGTGAAAAGTCAAAATAATATAATAACTGAAAAAGCAAAGGAAATTTTTAATACTGTAGTCTTTCCTCTATGATGGAGACACTTTAAAATACATTAAAGATTTTTTTTACATAATGTTTTGAATATTGAACCTAAATTAAGACTTTAAATTTCTGAGTGTTCCGTGATCGATACCAGAGGTTTTTTGAAAGACGGTTATCAATATTTTAAAATAATGTACCATCAGAACTTCAATCATAATTTCATTGATTTTTAAATGAAATATTGCATTAAAAATTTATTAATAGAATTTTAAAAATAAGTTATAAATGAAAAGAACACTTATAGAAATAAGCTAAGAATTTAAAGATGTCGATTGATTCGTCAGTACCACTAGAAAAATTTTTGCTGGGATTTTCGATATTTGATATACTGAAATATTTTTACCTTTTTCTTGGAACTACATTAAAGGTTAAACTTTGCGAAAAACAATTTTGCAAAGAAATATTGAATTTATTACGTTTCAGTAAAAAGGGAATACTAACTAGTTCTCATAAATTTAAACTATAAGATAAAATAGTAACTACTGCATTATCATACATCACAGATTAATTTTCTAAAGTGTTCGCCATTAAATACATAAAATAATCTTTTACGGAAATATATTTTATAAATGAGCAATTCATCATTCTATAATGTTTATTTAGCTTTTTATATTTAATATTTTTTTTGACTTGTACATCAAGTTGAGAAGATGATCGACTGGAAAATGTAAATTGAACATATTTTCCATAATAGGGAATGTCAAAATTATTACATCATCTTTTTTTGAAAAAAAATTGCTCAATTTTCGTAATGAAAGTCTATTATAAAGTCCATAGTTAAAAAAACAAAAGCAGATTTTTTGATCAAATATTTGATCATCTAAATACAGTATATAATTAATAATCATATACCAAATTGCCATTAATCTAATAAATCAAAGCAATATGAAGAATTATAACAGGACAATATAGATAAAAAAATAAGATAGCTACAATAATTTAATACCCCAATAGAATCTTTTGGCTATAGGAACTAAGAATTTATACACAGCTGTCTGTCTTATTTGGATTACTAAATGCAGGTGGTTATCAAAATAATGGAAACACCTTAGCTTTATAAAGAATCCTTTATAAGTATGGTGTAAGACCATCTTTGTTATGTAATACAGCTTAGTCTCCTAGGAATTAATTTATACGTGTGAATAATGTTTATAGGGAATATTATACCATTTTTTATGGAGATATATATTGTGATAGTTTCGGGAGAAAAGCCGGTGGAGGATATCGGTTCCATGTTGAACGCTCTAAAATAGACCAGAACGGTTCAATTATATTGAGTTTTGGTAACTGGTGTGGGCCAAGGTATACATTTAACTTCATCCTCGTGTTTCTTCAATCAAATTTCTTCAAAAACTTCTTCAATCAAACCATGATTGAAGAAGTCTCTCTGGATGATAGGTTCATTATCAACATGAAAAAAAAAATTGCACCTCCTGCAAAATTTGCATCATAGGATGGATCTGGTCATCTATACTTTCCCCAGGTTATCCTCCTTTTCAGAGATATGATCAGTGCATTAGAAAACCCCAACACGGCTGCCCATTACATGACAGATCAACCTCCGTGCTTGACAGTTAAAAGGAAACAATCACGATCATACGCTCGTGCAGGTGTCTTCCAAACGTTCACCTATTATGTTGTAGAGAAAAAAGTGGAATACTATTTGTACGACCGTATAACTTTCTTCGACGAATCAATCGACCAGATTCTGTGAGTGTGACTCCATTGTAGACGACGTTTGGCCTTAATATACGTGACAAGTGGCTTGGGAATAGCTGTTCTACCGTAAATGTTTTGTTTATGAATGTACCTTATAAGTGTCATTGACGCTAGAGGATCCAGATGCTGATTGAGCTCTGCGTTGACTTTTTCTGCAATCATTCCCTTCTTAGACATTACAAACCAATTCCCAACGATCTCTTTCACTGAGCATCTCATCCCGTTCACTATTTTGCTTTGCCGAGCTTGTCTGGCCACGATATTGATGCGACGCTGACTAATTTTACTTTAAACTAACATCTTAACAACTACCCAGGTTCGCTTATTTAACTTGATCCGCACCATGATAGTGGCTAGTACTAATTTTCTATTTGGAGACAACGCAACTAAAGACATTACTCGGATTAAATTTAAATTAAGTTTGTTTATTACAATTTGAACACATTACGAACGTAAGATTAAGCAATATTAACAAGCAATTAATATTTCACTTATCTGAAACGGAAGCGAGGTGATGGGAGGCTGGCATGGTCCCGGACGGTACACGAAGTTTCCTAAAATTTGGGGATCAAAATATCATTATTGTCAGTGAAAAATCTGCTGAAAATTGTCTCGGCGCCTGTTTTTAAGTGAGGGCAAATTACCCCTTTTTGCATCCGCGTGCCCTTCGGTCTCGCCTAGTCATTGGACAGAGACCAAGCGCAAAGTTACAAAAGTTAAGGTTTCTCCCCAAATTTATGAGTCCATTCAACTTGATGACCGTTGAAACTCAGGACAGCTCGCGCTGGACCCCCGGCTCAGGAATCCGACCACATCCTTAAACAAGGGAATACACATATTACATGTGTATTGGGGCCATCTTCAAAACCGATCAGCTTCCAAGCGTCCCACAAAGACCTCTCGAAAGGTCGGAATGTTTTCGACACATTTGTTCCTAGACGGACTCCTACGATTTCTCCTCTTTCAAAATCGGGGAGATCCGACATCCTACGCTTTAAAAAAAAATCCAAGACTTACAGAATTTCAAAAAATTGGCCACATACTCTGCCAGAATTTTGCACTTATATTTATAAAAAAACTTGTTAGCTATTATATTTTAAAGCTTTTAAAGCGCATTCAAAAATGTCATTTTTTTTTACTGGTTTTTCCATTATTTTGATAGCCACCTGTATGTAATTATCATAAAAGGAAATAATTATGATTTAGTACTATATAAATACATTTAATACCAAAATATTATTATTATTAGTTTGCCTTAAGATAATTATAGCATGCATAACAATCTAGATGAGAGATAAACAGCTATTTATAATTTTGGTATTAAAGTTATTTGCTACAATATCTATACACATAAATATAAGCAGATTGATGACTGTTTTGCGAAATTTGAATAAGTTTTGTGGGTAGAGAACTTTCCCTTTCCTGTTTATAATGCTGAACGAAATCCTAAGTTTAACTCAGTGGTTCTCAAACAGTGGGGGTGTGCCTCCCTTGGGAGGCGTAATGGCCTTGCTTGGGGAAAACGGGCATATAAAAAAAGTCGAAAAAAAAAGATTATTTTAAAAAATTACTAATTCACGGAAAAGAAACAAAACAAAATACATTCTGACAGAATAAAAAACATTTTTAAACTGATATAATATGTTCATAAACGTATGAGAACTGCCCGATGTATTTGATAATTAATTTATCAATACTAAACTAAGAACAAGTGTAACAATTGTTAGTGACTCCCTTGGGCTTATCTTGCTAAGTAAAGTTTTTCAAAGAGAAATTTAAGATTTAATATACAAATTGACAGTTTAAGCTCTTCCTTTAGATTTATATTATATTTATATTAATTTAATTAAAAATGATTTTGCAATTGGTTTCAATTTAAAAAGTAGAAATAAAAAAAATTAAAGTAATACTTATCCTATCACTAAAAGGAATATAATACTTAGTAATTAAATATAGTAATAATATTAATATATGTTTATATACATAAATAATAAAAAATATTGAAAAATTAAAAGTAAAAACATCTTTTACTTAAAAGTAAAAAACACAGAATTTAATATTTATGCGATTCGTCATCATGGTCGTATTGTAGTTTTGGCGTCAAAATACATTATTGTTGTATTCTATACATTGTTATCGTTTGGAGGGAAGGGTGCGATAAACATTATGATTGTAAAAATTGGGTCGCAAACAATGAAAATTTGCAAAGCACTGTGGTATTATTGATAGTTTTTATTAACCCACGACTAATTTGAAAAAAGTGCATACCAAAAGACATACATTCAAAAATATTCAAGACACTATTTCGATCAGAGAAAAGTAAAACCATTATTAATAGTTATTATTCTAAATGATTAAAAAATAGTGACGAATTGATATTAAGTAAATTTAAAATTATTTTTTAAATAATTAATGATTCTAATTTTATAATTTTCTGTATAATATTAACAACAGACAAGTACAAATGAATATTTTTTAAATGTTATTCCTACGAACCATATAATATCAACATCTGTAATTTGGAAAGAGTGGTTTAAAAAAAAATAATTTTTAATATATATATATATATATATAACTTTGAATAGTAATTTTAAATTTAAAAAAAAATTAATAGCACCATATTTAGTAGGAAGTAATAGTTTAATTGAAATGAATTAGGAATTTTTATAACAATAGCTATTTATAAATTACATTGAATATTTCTGTTTTAAGCAATATTTCAGGGGATTATTATTTTAGGGGTATTTTTCTCTACTTTAAATTAAACTAACTATATGCAATATATTGAGCCTTATTTACAATAATATCTCTGTATAGGAATCTTTGTCTGTTACTTCTCCTAAGTTGTACTTTAGAAATATTGAAATTTCAATCGACTATCTTCACACAAATATAATTGCATAATACATTAACTTTTAATTCTAGTTTAATACTTAGAATGTTTGAATTAATAACGTTATGACCGTCTGTATATATATATAACAATACTTATAATAATAACAATACTTATATCACGGTAATTAAACAGTTCATTCTATTTTTGTAGATTACAAACATAGTAAATTTTCCATTAAAAACATTTCATGTAATTTAAAAATTATAACAGTTGCCTTTTTTATTGTATTGCAATCATGTTTTAAAATCAAGTTAAATCCAGTTTTATAAAGTAATTAAAAATATCGTTGTAGGATGTACTAAAAAATATAACATATATTTCACAGTTTTTGCATGCAGAAACTGTTACGTAAGATTAAAATACAGTAATCTTACATGGAACTACACATACAAAATTTCAAATGTAGAAACAATAAAGCTCTGTTTTCTCAGTGTCTTATATTTTAAAGGTTTTTTCTTTCCTTAAGCATCAATTCCAGAAGAATAAACATTTAAGGAAACATTTCTTTCATTTTTGTTTGCATTTTTACAATTCCGTTATCCAGCCTTATTTTAAATGTAAAAAGAAACAAATTTCAATTTTAATAGTATAAGTATATTCTAATATAATCCATGCAAACATATTCAAATATAATCAATGAAAATATCTAAGAAATCTGGATGTTTTTTTCCTAACTTCTCTTTTTAGCAGTTTTTTTCTGCTCTGTGTTCAGGGCCCCTTACCTTTCAATCTTTCATTTCGTGTGTTGGATTTGAAGTATTTTATTGCCATTTTACATACATATATACATACTTTTACATGGTTTTTTTTTGGTTTCTTCTAGTCCAAAGTTTCTAGAACCCTCGTCTGCTTTTTTTCGGATCATGTGATTGTTATGCTAATATATTACCATATATCTGTTGAAGATCATTCTGAACTTACATTTTGTACAATTGGTACACTATGTTTCCAAAATTTAAAGTCAAATTATCCGTGAACTTGAGAAAATGAAAAATATTTGTTATATACATTGATGTTATCCTACTTGATTTCTATGCAAAGCTCCTGGAAATGCAAGAGTTATTTTCCTTCCAGAATAACGAATTGTGAAAGTTCTAAGCCCTTTCTGGATGAGCTTTTCTCCTTGGCCCAAAAATGAAAGGTTCCAGAATTTTCAAGACGTACAGTAGAAGATACGTGTAAAAAAATTGTTATATAGTATAGCGTTTATAATACTGCGTAAATCGGGGCTCGAGGATTTTTGCTATGTGTCTCAAATAGCAAGACAATTCTTCACGAGGGATGGAAATTTATTATGAAAAAACAATTCTTAGAAATACAGGAAACAACGGTGAAATTTGCAAAATAAATTCCAGAAGGTCTTCACAAATTCTATTAAATTATTTACACTATTTTAAGCATTGATTACGCACCATTTCGTAATAATATATTGCTACAAGCCGTGACCCAACAACTAAGCTGGGGATTTCAGAAAACTGTAAGACTATATTATGTTTTTAAGTAATTATATTTTAATACTAACATGAAGCTTTTGATTTTATTTAAAAACATTTATGCAGCCATCATCTCTTGATTTATAAAGGACAGGATTAGAATTTCTAAAACGGAAGTATTTTTATCTTTTACTCCCCCCTCATTAGGAGTCAATTTTGAAAAAAAAACATTCTCTCTCTTAGAGGATTTCTAATCGACAAAAGAAATATGCCTGCCAATTTTCAAGCTTGTACGCTTAAAAGTTTTGAAAAAGGAATTTTTTTAATCTATTTAATCCCCGCAACACCGTCCAATCCACCGTCCTTGGAAGTCGATTTCCAGAAAATTCGTCAACGGATCTTTACTTAACAAAAGAAACATGCCTGCCAAATTTCAATTCTGCAGTTCTTATATAGTTCCGCAGATCTCGGTATGAGTGAGTGAATCAAAATTTTTTTTCTATACAAAAAGTGTTTCATAATTCCCGCAAAGATTTGAATCTTGCGCCATTTCTGCGGTAAAGTGTTGCCAGCGACAAAAAACTTCACGTGACAGCTGATAGTACAGGGTTATTAAAAATAGAGTATAACACAAAAGAACGACGCATATTCTTATTAAGCCAATGTCTTAGATAGTCCTAGTCTTATATTTACCCGTTCTGATTGGCCGTCTAACTCGCGTGATTTAACTCGTTTAGGGTTCTTCCTTGAGGTATTCGGACGAGTAAGATTTTTATGCTAACAAGTCCAAGGCCATTCACGCCTTGAAGGAGAAAACTGAGCTCTGTATCAACGAGATGTAACGAATCAGAGAGCAGAGTCTCAATAGTCTCATTTCTCTCTCTCTCTCAGCCAAATATTCCAAGGAAAGGTTCTGAATTTCAAGTCAATACGCCACTCATAGCCACGCCCCCGGATCGCCTCCAATCAACCAATAGCCAACATGCCTCTCCGCAGAAAGTAAAACTCCACAATCGTCGTTCCCACATCTAAGACTCTCACGATATGGGATTGAGGACTAATTTACAGGTCAGATGCCCACAGATACACCGTCATCAACGAAATATACCATATTTTTTGCAAAATGGATAAAGAAAATTTCAGATAAAGAATGCGTATGTGTGATCAAAACTATCGCTACATCCGATATGCTTTTTCATATGTAGGGCTTTGACCAATCCAACGAAAATTTAAGGGGTTATAGTTGGGAGCATGGGACGACAAATCAGCATATAACATGGGGTCGCAATACTCGTTCAGTTGGAGTAATTCACTTAAACCAGTGGTATTCAAACAGTGTTCCACGGAACCTGGGGTTCCGTGAGGTACACCAGGGTTCCGAGTCACAGTAAAAAGTCGAAAACTTCTAAATGTATATGCAGAAAGATCCACGTTCTCTAAAATGTTTGTATACCCACAAGAATTTAAAGATCCTCCCTGTCACTGAGAAGCCGAAAACCTTTTTCATACATAATATCTTTATTTTATAATTCTTTTTAAACTTTTATTTTAATATAGTAATAGTAAAAGAATATTAAAACATTTTACATATATATATATAATGCTTATTATATTGTGAATATTTTATTGATTACTTTTCCTGAGTTCCAGTATATAATTTTATACTTTTTAGTACTATGTCTTTTTTGCAAAACTAAATATTTTTCTAATGGAAAATGCACTTTTTTATATTTGTGGAAAAAATACTTTCAACATATCAACAGATTTGATGCTAAAAATCTAAATTGAAGCTAGAACAGATCCTAAATTAATGGTTGTAAATTCTCTTACACGAAGTACACAATAATTCTCACACAGCTATACACGTTTTAATGCCATTCAGAACAATGAGTAAAAGGGAAAAATATTTCTCAACAAAAACAAGCAACTGAAACTCAGAATATGTAACGCGATTGCAGTTCTTAATAGACCTAGACTTCGGCAGTTAATGTGAAAAAAATGCAAGCACACATATCCCAGTTACCAAACATAATGCATAGGTAGGTGGCACTTGGATCATAGATTAAAACTAATCAGTAAATTTTATTAAAAGTAGATTAAAATTTTTTAATAATAAATGGAAGTTTTTTTAATTGCCTGTACATTGATCTATTCTTGTTCTACTTTAAATATTACTTCTTTTAAGATACATTCCTCTAAGTGTGTGTGGAATAGGGTTCCACAAAACTTTTTCTAGGTCTATGTGTAATACCTCTCGGTTCCTGCTTACATCTGAAACTCCTTGTCTACCCGTAGACCCGGCTAGATGTGTGGGAGAAAGTGAATAATCAACAGACATGATTTCACACTAACTGTTTTATTATTACCAAAATATTAATCAGACACAATAACAATCTAATTAAGATAGACGATCAAATAGTAGAGCGTGGAGGTGAGATACAGTAACAAGGGGATAATACTACTGTACCTCAACTGATTCTACGATAGCGTAAATACGCTCAATATAAACTACGTCACACACTAATAAGCTAACTTCTAATTAATCAAGGCTCACGATATCTGTACTTCTATGAAGCGGATCCTGCAGTTGAATACCGCAGGAGATCTTTATCAGGATTTGATAAATGTCGCCGGATCCACACTCCGTAATCCTTTTTCCTGGACAACTCCAAGACCTCTTAACAATTTCACGATCCTTCAATCTTCAACTAACCAACTAACTCGCAAACTCTTTGCTAACACCAACTTGCCACCTCATCAAACTCGCGAAAACAGAATTTATATAATATACTTCATTTGCATAATCACGCTTTCTTACTCGGTGAAAGTTGGTTGAGATAAAATATTTTTCTCCAGAAGAATCCCCAAAGTATTAGTATAGTCGCGGAAAGATCCGTCACATATGGATTGACGAAAGAATCTTTTAATTCCGGGGTTCAATGAGTTGAAAAAGTTTGATGACCCCTGGATTAAACAGTTATGAAGGTTTTGATTTCGAGGGAAATGAAATAGGGTAAAAAAGGAGTCATTAATACTTTAATTAGACATAAAGCATGTTTACAACACTTAGAAGGCATCACGACTCGACGTCAGAAATGCAACGAAAAGAGACTGTCAGAGTAATTGCTCGAAGTTGCAGCCATGTAGGTCACAGCACAGCTGGCACCTACAGACGAAGGATTGTCGGAAGACTTCAAACAAATCCAGTGTGCTGGTGATTTTAGGGTAATGCCAGCTGAGGATGTCTGTCATGGGATCCTCCACTGCAGACGTCTTAGACACAAGCGATTTCAAGTGGACCAGAAGAAGAAATTCAAGGGATTGAGGTCCGGAGAGCGTGGAGGCAAAGCAATTGGTCCACCACGTCCAATCACCTTCCTGTATATGCTTACGCACTGGAATGAAAAATATGTTGATGCACCATCAAGCATGAGCCACACGCTCTGGTGCCAATAACCGGTACTCCCTGCAACAACTCCGGGTGGACGTGCTGAGGAAACAAGGTTTTCGTGCCATTGAGCATTCAAGCACTAGATGTATATTCTCGCATTCTTTTGACCACACCTATCGTCCTTCTAACAGCTTCGATAATCGCGATTTTCACCAATTAAACGGGGTTAGCGACCCCATGTTCTATGTGATTTTTCGGCCCTATGCTGCCAACTATCTCCCCTCTGAATTTGTCTATCGAATTCAGCAACACCCTGTACAACCCTATACTGTGTACTTAACGAATCCATAAAAATTTGTATTTTTAATCCAAACCTGTTTTTTTCCCTTAAAAATTACTTCTTGCTTGTGGTTTTTTTTTTTTTTTTTTTTATTTCCGGATTTCCATATAAGAGGCCCAGTGGCCGAGTGTTAGCGTATCGCGCTTTCACACCACTGATCCAAGTTCTATTTCGGGCTGGGTGAGGTAACTCAGCCTTTCAGTGGGTCGATAAATGAATACTAAGCTAGCTTGGGACTAAACACTGGGGTTTCGCTTCAGGTTGACCACCTCATCGGGCATCTGCTCATGCATCTCAGCGCCCAATGATCACGTATACTGAGATGGACACAGTAGGCCTTGGTCCTCATGGGACATTGCGTCACTGAGTTTAGTTTAGTATATATAGTTAATCAAATTCAGTAGAATATTATCAAAACAACCCAGTAAAAAAATTTCATAAAAACAATCTATTTGAAAAAATCCTATCAAATTAACACTTTGTCTAAATGTACTCGCACGTATTACAATTTGAGGAGTTTAATAAGATTAGCTGCAGTGCTTAAGTCCATATCGAATATCGTTACCGTTTTAGCCTCCTCATAATGACATCATTAAAGTCTAGATTACGAAATCAGCTAAGCAGTTACAATTGCATTCAAATCACAAACCAATATCCATCTGTTTCTCGCTTCGGTGGTAATCATTGTTTGAGACTGCGGCTTTATTAGATGGAGTCAAGTGCGAAGTTGATACTTCCAATATTGCAGATTCCGACGCATGCCAATTATACCCAGAGTTATCTTACCATACTAAGTAACCATTTAAATTATAAGTGTGTTAACTGAAACATTTCTTGTTTATGTCGTATATTTTTTAAAAGATAGACATTTTTTCTCAATATTTAAACTTGTAAGTTCTTATTTTTTTTAAAAAAAATTGAGGTATGTCATGATTTTGACTCAAAAATAACTAATTTAAGGGTCATTCACAAACTTTTTTTTAATGATGAAATATACGTCTCGTTCAACTAATGGGTTAAAAGCCCCAGGACGTATATATACGTGTATCCGAAAGGCTCAAACTTTCAGCATTCGAAACCAAATATTCAATCATAATTTTCATCGCGTCCCCTTCCATACTCGCCCTCTATACACATCAATGATTGATTTAAAAAAAACTACTTGGACGCTAAAGCTACATTATGACTCAAGAGGCACCGGCTATACAAACTCTCACTCAGTTAAAGTGTTCATTGCACATGAAAGTATATATACGTCTTTCCGAGCTTCGATCTTTTCTGTGCACTTCTATTCATAAAATTATTGTGAAGGCCTGGAATGTAATAAAAGGATCTTGACAGTATTGCGAAAACATTAACTTATTTCATATAAAAGATTTTATTTATTTATTCCTTATCACATACCTCCCCCGATACATCACATGTGGAAAACAGTGGCATTGGTTCGCGAATCTTCATAACTTTTAATTCGGTTATTACGGGTGTCTTTGATGATTTGTTGAAGTTTCTATAGAGAATGGCATTTCACCTCTATTCTATCTCTATGTTTTTGTTATTTCATTGTAGATCATTTTACATAAACTACGTATTCATTTATAAAAAAAAAGACTATATAGTTCGATAGTTAAAAAGCGAAATATTAAAAGACAATTTATATTTATACATACATATTTTTAGTTCTGCAAATATATGCAGTTACTATAATTACAAGCTATTCGCGTCAGACTGACTACCTGACCGAAACATCTGTTCATGCACCTCAGAGCCCAAGGTCACGAAAACTGAGATGGGTGCAATAGACCTTGGCCCTTATGGGCAGTTGCACCACTGAGTTTAATTTTTGTACAAGCTATTAAACAAAAAAACGATTTGCAAAAAATAAATTCTAGATTTATTCAAATTATAGATAATTTAATTTCCTCATATATTTTAATTTGAAACAAAAGTTGACATGTTTAAAAAATTAATTAATGTATTTTGAAATATATGAATTTTATATCAGATTCTATATACAGCTCCAATATATTCTTCTTTGAAGTGTTTTGAAATCAACATTTTAACGTACTCAACCGAGTTAGGTTTTGTATAAAAAACTTTGTTTCTCTCTCTCCCGTAAAAGAAAGTTAATGTAGTTATGTTAAAATGTAGCTTATCTTTAGAGAAAGTTTTGTGCAAATTTCCGTTTTTACTACACAACTTTTTGTGTTTCTCTACTTCTGTGGATTAGTGTTTCTGTAATCAGATGTAAAGTAAAGGGAAAAGTCAAA
>BMAO01000523.1:0-103094 GCA_019973975.1 Trichonephila clavata
CCTTTTTTCGAAATTTGTTCTTGCGTTGGTGTGGTGTGGTAACTATTAAAGGTGGGTGAAAGCTCATGTATCGTCCTCGTCACTTGAGCATGGTTGAAAATTTCGAGGTCCGTCACCAAAAACCCTCGAATAGGCAAACAGTGCAAATTTAAAAATCACCCACTCACTCTCCAATTCTTTCGTTTTACCGAGTGAATAACTTCATCCCCATGGAAATTTCGTGTTTTCCTCAGGCCGATAGCACTTGTGTGTGTATGTGTATGCGCGCAATGTGAGTGATTTCTTTAACTATGTCATAAAAACTCCCTTTTTCGAAATTTGTTCTTGCGTTGGTGTGGTGTGGTAATTATTAAAGACGGGTGAAAGCTCATGTGTCATCCTCGTCACTTGAGCATGGTTGAAAATTTCGAGGTCCGTCACCAAAAACCCTCGAATAGGCAAACAGTGCGAATTTAAAAATCACCCACTCAGTTTCCAATTCTTTCGTTTTACCGAGTGAATAACTTCATCCCCATGGAAATTTCGTGTTTCCCTCAGGCCGATAGCACTTGTGTGTGTGTATGCGCGCGATGTGAGTGATTTCTTTAACTATGTCATAAAAACTCCCTTTTTCGAAATTTGTTCTTGCGTTGGTGTGGTGTGGTAATTCTTATAGATGGGTGAAGGCTCAGGTGTCGTCCTCGTCACTTGAGAATGGTTGAAAATTTCGAGGTCCGTCACCAAAAATTTTCGAATAGGCAAACAGGGTGAATTTTAAAATCACCCACTCACTTTCCAATTCTTTCGTTGCAATTTTTTATTTCCCGGAAACGAAAATGTAGTTTTTTTAAAAATAGTTGTATGCTGAAAAAAGACAGAAAGTATAAATTTTTCAAATTACAAAATTTCACTACTATTTTAATTCTTGGAGTAAAATTGTGAGGATTTTTTGAAATATTCGACTCGGGGGAAAAAGTTTCATGCAATTACCTTTATAAAAGAAGAAATTATTAAATGATTGATTTAAGTATTTTGAGTGTTTTATTAAAATTTGTTCAAAAAAGTTTTTGGCTTTTTTTTAAAATCATTGATTCTAAAAGTTTTAAATTGAAAATTTCGAAGTCCGTCGCCAAAAAACTCTGGAGTAGGTGAACAGTGCGACTTTTTAAAAATCCCTCACTCACATTTCAGTAACGGAAAAAATATTGCAACAGCAAGTTTGATCTTGGCCGCTGAGCGTTAAACAGAGGGGGGGGGGGAATAATAATGATTCTCGCGCATGCGCAAAGCCTTTAGAATGTCTTTAAAGTTTTCATTATTTTTGAGGGCTCAATTTTTAATTGAAAATTCCAAGTTTTCACATATTGATTGGAAACAACAATAATTTTTGAAGAAAAAAGGTTACAAAAATAATGCTTATATTATTTCTCGCAAAAACTTTATTTTACGAAAATCACAAAAAACATCTTTAAAATTCGTAATTTTTAAGCGAAATCGACACACGGGAAAAAATTTCATGCAATTTTTTTTTTCAATGAAGAAATTATTAAATGATTTATTTAAGTATTTTGAGTGTTTTATTACAATTCGTTCAAAAAAGTTTTCGGCTTTTTATTTTTTAAATCACTGATTCTGAAAGTTTTAAAAATAATTTTTATATAAACGCAACGATATTGATTCATATGAGAAAAAATCATAAAATATGCAAAACAGCATTGTTTTGTTAAAAAAAAAAAGTTGTTTTTTTTCTATACAATTCTTTAAAGAAAGATAGTTTTTTCCCGGAAACGAAACTGTAGCATTTTTAAAAATAGTTGTATGCTGAAAAAAGAACAGAAAGTATAAATTTTTCAAATTACAAAATTTCACTACTATTTTAATTCTTGAAGTAAAATTGTGAGAATTTTTTGAAATATTCGACACGGGGGAAAAAAGTTTCATGCAATTACGCATTATTTTAAAGTAAACTATAAGTTTTATGAAAGAGAACAAAAATTTTGATACTGATAAATATTTTAAATGAATATCAGAAATGCATTGAATGCATTTTAATTTTTAAAAAATTTCACTGAAAAAAACATTCAAAAAGAAAATAATACTATTTGATAAAAACATTTAATTTTTTAAATTTTAATTTTATAGTTTTTCATTCCACTCTGTGTTAAAATTATTTAAACACGTATCTGCGAAAAAAAGTAAATTATAAAAAACTAACTTATTAATTATTTTCTAATAAAATTGATTAAAATTGCTCATTTAGCAATTAATTGTGACATACCATTTGCTTACATAATGGCAGCACTGAAAATGAAGTAAATTTCAGATCAGTGGGGATGCAGCAAGTGAATTCAATCATTGAAGAAGAGAGAATTAAAATATATTTCAGAATATTTCCTTTTTGTGTGTAATGATGTGTGGCGACGCAATGTCTAGTAGGAGAAAAAATTTAAGACAAGTATGAAAAAAGGCGACCAGCGGGTTTCTGCGAGGCGGACATCCTCCTTCGCATTGACCGCGCACGACAGTGCTGCAGTTATAGTCTTGAGTGTAGCGGGAGCTCTGAGCAGTACGCCACCAGACAGTTAACCAATGTTTGGCTAAATGTAAAATCGCCTATTTTAAATTATTTTAAAAAATCATTATCTTTATTTTAAGGGCGTAACTTTTACGTTAATGCTCTCAAACATCACCAACTATTTGCAAAAATAACGTACTTTGAAATAAAAAATGTACAAATTACTACTTTTTAATTTATTTCTCAGAAAAAAACATAAGTTTACGAAAATCACAAAATGTTTTTTAAAATCCGTAATTTTGAAGCAATTTTTTCAATCTTCGTATATGTTACGGATAATATTACTGTACACACGGAAAAAAGGTTTTGTGAGATTATCTTCATAAATGACGAAGTTATTCAATGTGAAGTAAAAATTAAGACTACTTTTTAAAAATTCTTTAAAAAAAAAGTTTTGGAAATTTTATTTTTTAAATGAATGGATCTAAAAGAGAAAGGCTTGAAGTTAATTAGTGTAGAATATCGATTTAATAACACGAAAAGTAATTCATACCCAACGATTTAGAAATAATTTTCATAAAAACGCATCTGTTTTAATACTATTTTAAAAAATTCGAAAAAAATGGAAAATATCGTTATTTCACAAAAAAAATTATACCGTGTCGTGGCGAAATAAATGATCTTTCCGATTCTGTAATTATTTTTTGTCTCATTTCGACACCGAAAATTAGATGACAATTTTAATATGGTGGAAAACGTAAGATTACCGCTCGGCCGAAACGGAAGGGAAGTTCCGCCAAGTAAACAACCGGCAGGAGTAAAACAATTCGGCGTTTTAAGGTTTTTAATTAATATCTTTTTAACTAATTAGAATATCGGAATATAAATAGGCAATACGGCTTCCCCGGAAAATTCCCGATCTTTTGGTACCTTCCGCGACTTTCTGCATGGTGCTGTTCGTGAGAAGATAGACGCACATAGATAGATAGATAGATACGTTTGTTTACCTTCGAATTTTAATAGTGTAAGATACCTATATTAAGGAAAATCACTAAAATTTGATGAAATTTTAAAGAAACTGACAATGGCTTCAGGTTAATATGTGTAAGTACCCTAATTTCTCTAAGAGAACTTTCTCATTATGGAAGCTGTTTTGTGTGTGTGTGTGTATAGATATAATCAGATATAATCAAATTTTTCCCAAAACTTTTTGTGCTACAGAACTTAATTTAAAAAATGTTTCGAACAATAAATATTTTTCAAAAACTTAAGAAAAAATATTACAGAAAAACAGTTACCAAACCTAAAACAATCAATAAATGAGTATTTACATAGTTATATGAATTATATTAAAAAACTAAAGAAAAATTAATCGCAATAGAGATTTTTAAGATATTTGAAACACGAAAACCCTAAATTTCAAATTTCCATGCAATTGTATCCAAAAACATAAAAAATACACAAACGGAAAGTCCAAAACGTAAGGTTATCCTTCCTAAAGGATATTTATATTACACACAGTACTTATACCACGTGATGTTTTAAAATGGAAAATTATAACAAGAATAATTGTTTTTGTTTAATTTTTGAAACTATAACACTAATTTAACAATAATTTGAATTTAAACAATATGTTGTATTGGAAATAAAAGTTAACTTGAAAAACTTTCATTTTTTAAGGAAGATGTAAAATATTTTTCAGGTAAATTGTTTTTATGAAATAATGTAGTATCTGACCATCTAACAGATTCAATCATCCCTTTACTTACAAATCTGATTCAAATGAAATGTTAAGCATTTTCTCTTTACAAAAATTTCAACTTAAGTTCAAGAAAAACACAAACATTTCCATGATAGTGAATTTCTTTCTTAGCAATTACATATATTTTTTAAATTAATCCTTTACATCATAAACTAGCTCTCTTTGAATTATCAACATTGATAACAATCTGGAACAAATGTGATAAGGATTGCAAATCTGTGGTAAGGTTGTCTTACTTTGTTTTTGATGACTATACAATAAATATCATAACATTAATTAAACAAAAATAACTATTAAATTGCAACAACTATAATTGTTAATATCATTTAAAATAGCCTAGAAAATTATATGGCTAAAACTAAATAAAGAAAATTTAATATTTAGAATGAAATCAGTTTAAAATTTATATACATTTTATCATTCTACAAAAATAAGTTTAAAAAATAACAACTAAATCAAAAATCAAAATACAAAAATACACAGTACTTTTTATTGGTTAAGAAAATATTTATATTCTTACTCTCAAAATTTTAAAAGTTGATGTATCCATTTTTTTCCTCATCATAAACTGCAAGTTCTTTATACTCTGAAAATATTGAAAATAAATAGTTATGCTCTAGCAACTTCTGATTTTTAGGTTTAAACCATAATTAGTATTTTTTAATCTTTTTTTTTCATTTATCACAATTTGCCTATTTTAAAATATTAAAAAATGTATATATAAAGAAAGTGAATTGTAAAAAAGATAAATTATTAAAAAGCATATTCAGCTTTTAATATTAATACATAACATAAATATTTCTTACTAGAAAAATAAAGATGTTCATTAAAAAGATATATTTTCTTAATTAATATAAATAAGCTATTTATAAATGCAGAAGAAAGAATATATTTTGTCTAAAATAACAAAACTAAAGAATTTTTTTTAAAAAAAAACATTTCACACTTATAGTATATAAATATAAAAACCGAAAACACAACTTGCTTCAAAGAATTATAAAAAAACTGATGCATAATTAGCAAGTTTTAAGAAATGACAATCCATTTTATTAAGATAATGTAAAAGATAAAGTTATTTAAATAAAATTAATAATTTATAACAAAATATACTCATCAAATAATTATTAAAATGCATTTAGTAATTAATGAAATATTTTCATAAATATAATAAATAGTTTTTAAACACAAACTCTAATAATAATTATTGTTTTTATGAAACATTAAATTTTATGCATAATAATTATTCAAGATCAAGCAATCAAACCGAAATAAAATTATAACTTTAAATGAAAATAATAAGATTAAGTTTTAGAAGTGAAATGGATAAATATGTAACAAGTTAGTTTATTGTATTTTTGTGGAAAATTATTTACCTGCATCCATGACCTCATAGTTTTATGTGAAATTTCAGGCCATTCTAAAACAGCTTGTTTAATATCTTCACACATCTGAAAAAGACACAGTGATGGAAATAATAAACTATTAATACATACAAATTTACAATTAATATTGTTTCAGTAACCAACAAAAAAAAATACAAGTTAACTTTTGACATAAGAAGTATAATTTAAGTTCATAATAACCAAGATCAATTACATACTTTGCTTCAATTTCTGTGCCTTTCATCCAAGCAATATGTTTTTAATGTATATTTTTGTAAACGACATAAATATCAATATGAAGCATTGTTCAATTAAGGATTCCAAATATTTTAGCAATTGCAAAATATAAATGCTAAAGGTGAAGTACATAGAAAATAATGAATAAAAAAAGGGTTCACGAAATTATGCTAATTAAGATACAGTCGACTCTCGATAATTCATAGTTGGAGGGACCAATGAAAAATTTTGAATTATCAAGATTTTGAATTATAAGGAGGGTAGGAAAAAACTCCCAAAATACATGAAGAGAAATTTTTTTCTAAAACATTTAAATCTGAAATTTTTAATTTAAAATTAACACAAGGCATATTCACATTTCACACTCAGCTACGGGGTATATCAATGCTGGGTAGGCTCTTAGACCCCCCCCCCCCCTAATCAGTCACACAACCAAAAAATTCAACCAGTTTTTTTTTTTATCGCTCTCCTCCATTTCTCCTCTCTTTTCCCTTTCCGTCTTTCTTAACCTATTGAACAGGACTTCACGCCTCTCTTCCATTCCTCATTGGAAATAAAATTGGTTCACACCTGGTTCCCTCAGACAATATCCCCAACACTATTAGTTCTTCAAGACATGGTCCAGTCCGGCCCATGCCTTATTTGGTTCCGCATCCTATACATAAATCACTCAAATGAGCCATAAATCGTCATGTCAGTCTAATGCAAAATACAGTCTTGCACATCTTTTTCACAATAGTGGACCATCCTTTCTGAAAATGTGTAGCAAGGCCATGAGTTAAATAAAAGATATGGACGGCTGACAATAGGTGCAGTCAGTCTGTTGTTCACTTGAAGAAGGAAAGCAATAAAAGTGTTTTTTCACCAGAGGAACCAGAAAACACTAAGAAGGGGTAGCAGACAGATGGTCATCAAAGGGGCTACACTACAGGGAGACAGGCAGAGACAATACAACACAAAACTTGAAAGCTCCAACAGGTTTGCTTGAGGACAATACATGATAGTGAGTGTTCGAATTGTCGAGTTTTAGAAGGTAACTTCTAATCATCGTTTGTTTTAGTCTGGTTAGTCACAGATTTTACTTAGAAATATTGAGCACCAAAAATTGTTGTTTTAGTTCCAAATATCAAGAGTTTTTCTAGGGACTGAACATATTCTTTGAATTAGCGAGAAGTTCAGATTATTGAAGGTTTGAATTAGCGAGAGTCGACTGTATATGTTTAGAAGGTAAAAATATGTTCTGAAACGATTCAATTTTTTAAAAATAGATCTCAGTAAGGATATTATGAAACTTTCTGAAAAGAATTAGTTATTTAATTAAAAAGTATATTCTTTAAAAATATTAAAATTTTTGTTACTATTAAATAGCACCAAAAATATTTATTCAATTTATTATAAAATTTCACAATAATCTCTAAAACTTCAAATTTTACTTAATCAAGTTTAATTAATCTGCAATAAACTTATATGAAATTATTTCAGTTTTATTTGACTTGAAATTAAAAATAATCTTTAAATAAAAATAAAATTTCAATTTATTTTCCTCACTCCTAATTTAACATTACAAGGAATCACATTTAAAACATAATAAAGATTGTCAAACAGATAAGTAGTTTTGTAGCCTTCACATATGACTAACTTTTATAGCAAATTTCTATTTTATTTCAGCACAAATCAAAAAGGTCTGCTTAACACAGTCAATGTGGTAGAATGAGTTGACAAAAAGAATAACAAAGGATATCTAAGCTAGCAGCATTAATATACAAGCTTTAACCCTTTACAAATGTAACATGTATCAGTTTTTACCATATTATACTTATTGCTTAAAATTAAGAAATCCACAAGCAACAGAACGATTACTGTATTAACAATGCTTCTATCGTGAGTCATTCTGCATTAAATTTTATTTCAAGGATATTTCTAGAAATTAAATTACTTTTCTTTTTTTTCAAAAAAAAAAAAAAAAAAACTAAACTAGTGAACTATATATCAATCAATTCCTAAAGAAATAATGCATAAAATATTTTAATTGATTGTGCTTCCAGAAACATCTTAAAGAAATAGCTCTTAAAGTATTTGTATCAACTTAGGTGAAAATCAAATTTGGCACAAAGTTAAGAAGGTATATAACTCACAAAATGAGACATTGATTATTTTACAAATATAGGAGAAAAAAATAATATGTCTTTTCATGAAGGTAATAAGTTAACAATGGCTATATAAATAGCATGAATTATTTTTCTTTTATTAATTAAAATTTATTTTAAAAATTCAAAACATAGATATATTTTAAAATATGGATAAAAAAATTTTTGACCTGTTGACTCTTACGATACTCTTCAAAAACATGCATTATATCACAAATTTCATCTTCTTGTAGTTCAGTCAAATATGCGTTTACTTCTGGTAGAATTAATGGATTAATTTCTCGACTTTTGTAAACATAATTATACCACTGAAAGAAATTAAAAATTTGCTCTCTTTAAATAGAAGAAATCAATCAAATATAATTAAAAACTAATAAAAATTGAATTTATCAAGCAACAAGACAAATCAGTTCAGAAATGATCCTTTTATGTATTACATTTAAATTTAAAAATATGATTGAAAATAAATTTTCTTTTCATAATTCAACACACAAATTTATGTTACAAATTACAGTGCAGTATAAAACAATATTGATAAATGAATACAATATTAATAAAAATCATTTTGTATTTTATATAAAATGATTATAGGAAATAAAATGTATAATTGAGATTATATATGTGAGTAATTTAACTTATAATGTTAATTTAAGTTCTAATTTTATATATATATATTTTTCTTTAAATCTTAATCAGAAATATCAATTTTATATAAACACTAGTTTCATTTTGTTTACTGTATTAAAAGTATTAAACACTATGTTTTGACATATTTATTTATTATTTCTAGGGAAAATATATCTTAATAGCTTACACATATTTTACTCAATGACTGTCTAGCACCAAACTTTTTTCTAAAACCATCAATGCAATTTCTGAAAATAATTACTATTTTCCTTAATTTTATCTATGTGATTATAAAGTCACACACATTCTCTCCATAATTCCTCTACATCTCTCCACATTCTCTCCAAATAATCATCATTCTCTCCATAGTAATTCCCAAGCAGTGAGAATGTGGAGATTTTTCTCTCTTTTTTGAATTGTCTTTGATGTCCATTGTCTTTAATGGATGCAAAATAGCCACTTTCCTTACATTTGAAAAACATTAAATAAACTCATATTACATTTCCATCACAACTATTTCTAAAATACCATATTTATTCACATCAAAGCCGCACTATTTTGAACAATGTTAATGCTACTGAAAATCAGGTAAATCTTGAAATAAAAGGAAGAAAAATTCATCTGAGGAGGGAAATTGAACATGATACTGATGGTTAGTTTCATGCATGTATTTTAAAAAATTTAATACTGGTGAAATATATTAGTTATTTGCTACCTATATTACCTCTTTTGATTTTTTAAAAATTTCTTTAATATGGGATTTTGAAAATACTTTTTACACTGCTTTTTATTTTTTCACAAAAATGTATTGAGAATTTGGGATGTGGCTTGGATTCTAATAAATTTGAATAAAACATTTATGCATTGCGAACATATGGAAAATCAAACACTTCTGTAATAACTTATTGCAACTGGCTCATTTCAATACGTTTTTGTTACAGAAAATATTTAACAAAACTGGTACCAAACATATGGTACTTAACATATTATCGCAACTTGTTGGTGACATTATATGAAACAAAGCACATGGTTGCCAATTCAGCCCATACGACACATAGGAAATCGGGTTTGCAAGTTAGCGAGTTATAAACAGAGTTGGCAATAGTTGCAATAATATGTAAGTACCTGAAAAAGCATATGGCACGAAATTGGCAACTATGTGATTCTTTTCATATAATGTCATTTACAGGTTGCGATATTACATAAGTACCCTTTTTCAATTATATTCTGCCTTTGCCTCCAGATTAAATATAGATTATTATAAATTGTAATATATTGATGATTATTCATTGGCATGCAGTTTTAATATCAAAATATCAAAATCAATTTCTGAAGAACTAAACAGTGTGTTTTTCAATAACAATTAAATATTATAATCTAAATAATTTTTTAACATAAAATATAAAAATAATTAAACATATTTTTAAAAATTACATGTAAAAATATATTAAATTAAAAATTGTTAGCATTAATTTTTTTAAAAAACTAGAATTTATTTTACAAAAGTCAATATAACTTATGTAAAGAAAAAATTTATCAGATAATTTTAAAATCTTTATTCATTACATGTATGTAACAGAGAGGGTGGTGTCTAGGGGTATGTTGAATGAAATAGAGACGTTAAAGTTTTAGGATATTTAATGACATCTACTGGTTGTTAAACCTGACTAGGCGCGCGCTGCTGGGGAAGAGTAAGTCTACTCCTTCTCCCGCTTACATCCGGGGGTTTACAGAGAGTGGCGCTGGTGTCGCCTGAGCGTATACAACACTCGTCCATCCTGATGTGGTCGGTCCCCGACCAGGCTGGAAAATATGCAAGTAAAAATTATACAAATACTACAACTGAAAAGAAAAAAAAAGATTAAACAAATTTTTAAAGTTCAAATTTCCTTGAGTACATAGAGGAAAAAAAGTAAAGTCATAAGAGTTCTGGAAAGAAAAGTCTTAGGGATTATCCCATGGTTTCATCAGATCAGCAGATGTGGACGTCAAATTTGGGCCTTCTTGTCTTCCTATTTTCTTTACATCGTACCTCTCGTTTGGACGAACTTTCACGACTTCATATGGGCCAAAATATTTTGGTCGCAATTTCACACCTACTCCAAACTGGGTTTTCTTGATTGCAATTCTGTCACCTTCTTTGTATTTTCTTGCTTCTTTGCGATGTTTATTGTAGTGTAGTCTACTTTGTTCTTGTAATTTCAGGATATTGGATTTGGCATCTTCTCTCATTTGTTGCTTATTCTGTAAAGATAATTGGAAATTTTCTTCCTCGAGAATGGCTTTGATTTTTATGTCATCTTTATTTTTCATTTTGACGCCTGTTAAAAGTTCAAATGGTGTATATTTGGTGGCTATGGAAACAGTGCTGTTAATTATTCGTTGAACTGATGATACGTGTTTATACCATTTATTGGGATCTTCAAGTGAAAGCTTTGTTAGGACTGGTATTAACGTTGCATGAATTTTTTCTACTTGACCGTTCCCACGCGGTACACCTGTTGTGATTGAAATAAACTCGATATCTTCATCCTGACAAAATTTCTGAAATTCTGTAGAAGTGAATGCTGTTCCTTTGTCTGAAATTATTCGTCTGGGACTTCCAAAGGTTACTTGTTGTAATTTTAATTTGTCTAAAGCATCGTTAGCTGAAGGAGACTTTACAGGATAAATCCACAAAAATTTGGTGAAAGCGTCGATGACAGTAAAGATATATTTGTAATTTTTGTTGGTACTTGGGAGTGGACCCAAAAAGTCAATATGGTAGGTATCAAGTGGAATATCACCTTTTGGTATGGGATGTAGAAATCCTTCTCGTTTGCCAAATTTTTTGGATGAAAGAATGCAAGGAATACAATTTGCAATAACATTTTCTACAGTCTTACGCATATTTGGGAAAAAGAATTGTTGTTTGACTAAATTTTCAGTTTTGTTGATGCCGAAATGTCCTTTAGAATGTTCAAGTTGTACGATTTGTTTTTGCATTTCAAGTGGAACGACTAGAAGTTCTTGGTCGTTGACAATTTTGTACAGCACATCGTTTTTTAATGTATAATCAGAGGCTGAAGATGAATGTAATAATTGTTTAATACTGGATGTAAACTCATCATTAATTTGTGCTTTTTTAATTTTTTGTGTTGTCTCGTTGTATTGTATGAGCATGACGGGATAACGACTGAGCGCGTCAACATGTTGCATTTGTTTACCTGGCCTGTGAAGTATTTCGTAATCGAAGTCTTCTAAGAAGAGAGCCCATCGTGCTATTCTAGGTGGTAAATCTTTCTTTGACATAGTTTTTTGAAATGCTTGGCAATCTGTGATTATTTGAAATTTTGTGCCGACAAGGTAGTGTCGAAATTTTTTTAATGCTGTAACTATCGCTAAGACCTCTAGCTCGTAGCTGGAGTATTTCTCTTCTTGAGGAGAAGTTTTACGACTCATATAGTGTATTGGATGAAAGTTCTGATTTGAGTCCATTTGTAGAAGTATAGCGCCAAACCCTTTCGCACTGGCATCGCAGTGTATTTGTAATGGAGCGTTTTGCTGATAAAGATGTAATACAGGTTCCTGAGACAAAATTTGCTTCAAAGAGAGAAAAGCTTGTTTTTGTATAGGACCAAAGGTGAATGGAACTTTGTCTCGTAAAAGATCGCTTAAAGGTCGTGCGATTGATGCATAGTCCTTAATAAATTTTCTAAAATAGCCTGTTAGTCCTAAAAATGATTGGACATGCCGAGGGTTTTTAGGTGTTTGGAAATTCATGACTGCATTTGTTTTAGCTGTTGAAGGACGAATAGTGCCTTCTTCAATAATATGGCCAAGAAAAGTTAATTTCCGCTGAAGAAAATTACACTTTTTAAAATTAAACTCTAAACCATAAGTAGCAGCAACATCAAATACTTTTTTAAGCTTTGCAATCCCTTCACATTCAGAATTTGCCGGAATTAAAATGTCGTCCATGTATATAATAACAGTGTTGTCTTTTAAGAGATCTTTAAACACAATTTGAATGTATTTTTGAAATAGTGAGGGAGAATTACACAAACCAAAAGGAACTCTATTAAATTGGTATTGACCATTATGTGTTATGAAACTGGTGTATTTACGGCTATCAGGATCAATTTTGATGTGAAAAAAACTGTTTTTTAAGTCCAGATTTGAAAAGAGTATCGCTCCATGGAGTTGATCAAAAATGTCTTCAATGAGGGGTAGTGGAAATCTTTGTTTAATTGTTTTAGAATTAAGAGCACGAAAATCAACACAGAGTCTAGTTGACTGGTCTTTTTTCTTGACAAGAACTAAAGGTGCGGCAAAATTAGATGAACTTGGGGAAATTATTCCATCAGACAGCCATTGCTCAATTTGGTTTTCGACGATAATTTTTTCCGCTTGACTTAATCTTTTAGGACGTAACGCGATGGGTGTGTCATCAGAAAGGATAATTTGCATCTGTAAGTTTGTATCTTTAATTTTATTTGGTTTGTAAGATTGGATAAGGTTTTCGACTTCGCGACGCGTATCAACGTTCAAAATATGCGATAAATCTACTTGAGGATAAATTACATTTAAATTTGATAAATAACAATTCTCATTTTGAAAAAGCAAAGAAAGAGATTCGTTTTTATTATTAACTGGTAAAGAATTACAATCGCTAATTTTAAATTCAGAAAAAGGTTTGTTTACGTTAGCTTCGCGCTGAAAATCAGTTATATAACATGTTTGATCGGATTTGGGCTGTGACGTCAGTTCATATTTCTTATTTTCTTTTCTATCGAATAATTTCTGTTTTGGAGAGATTAACGATTCATTTTTATTCATTGAGTGTTTTACATTACTCGCGCTGTGATTGTTTGGAAATCGATTTGAGCCATTTGGCCTTGAACCTTCGCCGGAATGATTTGGGATAGTTTGCGGTGCAAAAGAATGCAAGCTCGACATATTTGGGCTAGCGAAATTATTTTGTCTATCATTTTTATTTTTATGCGAAAGAATGTTCTTAGAATGAGAGGAAGTAGGATTTTTTTCTGAAATCCGTGCATTTTCTTTTTCTGCTTTATTTAAGTCATCAAAAATATTAGGCGGAACTATTAAATCACAATACAATTTATTACAGACAGCTGCAGTTACTATTATCGGGTTTTCACGAAAACTTGGAAGAGCTAATTTAATTTTAGTAAGTTCAGCTTGAATTTCATTTCCGAAAGCACATGTTAATTGAACAGTTCCTAAAGATTTTGTTTCGGGTGGAATGAGGGAAGATTTCACACACACAATATTCGCTCCCGAATCGATTAAAGTTTTCACGATTTTATCATTAACAAAAATATTTTCGTGTTGCAATTCATGTAAGGATTCATTAAACATTTTACCTTCGACTTTACAAACAGGACCGTGATTTGAATTAGGTCTAGAATTGAAATGAGTTTCGTTTCTGTGAGAACTACGACGCGGGTTATTTGTTGAAGTGTGTGGTGAATAATTTGTGAAATTTTTATCACGAGAGTTGTAGCGATTAAAGCCCTGAGACGAGTTATATTTTTGTTTTTTGCTGTCATACGGCGGTTGATGGTGTGTGTTGTCAGAATACGACTTTCTAAAAGGTTAGTTGACGGTGTTTCGAATGTTGCAGTAGTATTGTTTGAATTATTAGAATTTATAGCGGAGTTTATTTTCGCGAGTTCAATTTCTTTTTCAAGTTGAATGATTTTTTGGGCCGTTTGCTCGGCTTCTTTTTCCACTAGTTCTGCTTGTTTTTTTTCTGATTCTGCTTGTTTTTTTTCTAGTTCTGACTCTTTTCGTTCCTCGACGAGTAAATTAAGCATATCCTTAACGAATTCAGGTTCGTTTTTGAAAGTGTCAGTTTGTTCGATAAGTGCTTTTAAATTCACAAGCGTAGCATTTTCTGGGACAGTAACACCTAGTTCTTTAGCGGCGGTTATTAGATCTTCTTTCTTGGTATTTCGATACATGCTGAGTAAAAAAGGTTTGATCCTACCTGATTTGACGATTTCACGGCGATGACTGTAGTTACGAAGCAGATGGAGTTTACACTCTTGATGCGATGAATAGGCGGGGAAATTGGCCTTTTTGTTTCACTGGACCACTTGGACGATGCCGAAGAGACTTTTTGGTTGAGTCTTAAGCTTTGGTTTGGCTTTGGCGAAAGAGACGGAAGTATTGGGTCTCGGAGAGGAGAATTGGCTCTTAGTAGGCGTCGGAGGAATTCGATGATCAATCATTCGCCATTGTGTTGGGCGATTTCGATGAGCGCCGTTTATTTTGGGCGACTTTTGATTTTAACACGGGTTCAAAAACCATTAAGGTTGCGAGGTCGAGCCCTCATGTAACAGAGAGGGTGGTGTCTAGGGGTATGTTGAATGAAATAGAGACGTTAAAGTTTTAGGATATTTAATGACATCTACAGGTTGTTAAACCTGACTAGGCGCGCGCTGCTGGGGAAGAGTAAGTCTACTCCTTCTCCCGCTTACATCCGGGGGTTTACAGAGAGTGGCGCTGGTGTCGCCTGAGCGTATACAACATGTATTACTTAAAACAAACAATAAAATGAAGCTACTATTAAAATTGCTTACACATTTTTCATTCCATTTGGAATCTTTTTTATCTTTGTAGAGGATATTCAGATCAGAAAATGTTAAAAGCAACTCGTTATATTCACTTTCCTTAACTTTGGAATCCTTTAAAATAAATAAGAAAACACATTAGTTGCATAATTATATTTCCTTAAAAATCTTAAACTTGTTTTGTATCCTTATTAAGGAAAAATAACTTTTTTAAAACCTGCTGCAAGACTTTAGGTACAACAGATCGAATAACATCAGGTTCGTCTAACTTTTCATCTTCCGGTGAAACTACTGAATAAAGGAAAAATTATTTTACTTTTAATTGCCAGCAATAAATAATAATTATTAATATTAAGCACTCAGTTAAATTGATTATAGAAAAAGCAATGTGTGTGCACATCATTATAGAATTATTTACAAATAAACACTTTTAAAATACACAAACATATACTTAAATTTGCAACTTGCGAAGTTTTTAAAATAAATTTGTAAATTTACTATTTGTATTTAAATATACATATTAAAATATACATATACATATAAAATATACATATTGTTTAATAATTTTTAATTAATCAAAACTATTTAAATAGCAAAAACAAATAAATTATTGCAATACTTCATAAAGAATATATTTTATAAACTTTACTTGGAGTTCCCTTCCTTCCTCAGTGGCTCAACAGCCCAGGGTAGGCCTTGGTGTTCTCAAGAACCCTTTTCCAGGTCAGCCTACTTCCTGCTAGTGTTCTCCAATTCATAGTTCTCAAAATTAGGAATCTTTTTCTAGGCCATCAATCCATCTAAGATTTTGCCTGCCATTTCTTTGTCTGCCAATTGGTTGAGCATTGAAGGCTGTCAGAATGAAGGAAGGTCTTCGTTTATTCTGATAATGTGACCTGCCCATTTAATTCATTGTATTTTGATGAAGTTAACAATGTCAGATTCATTATATGATTGATGGAGCTCAAAATTTGATCTCCTTTGCCATGTTCCATTTTCCTGAATTCCTCCAAAAAATAAATCTTAAAATCTTCCTTTCATACTTATCATGTTCTCATCTGTTCGAGACATGGACCAAGTTTCATATACATAAGTTAATACTGATCTTAAAAGACTTTTGTAAAAGAGAACCTTCATTTTTCTTTTGATTAAATTCGATTTCATATATTTTCGTATTCCATTAAGACATTTATTAGCCATAGTAATTCGCTTTTGGATATCAGTAGTACAATCGTTTCTATTGTTAATTTCCGAACCTAAATAAGTGAAACTATCAACAACTTCAAAATTATATTCTTCAATTTTAAAGAAGGAATTGTTAAAACATGATTCAGTGCAAGACATATACTTGGTCTTATTCTCATTGATTTCCAGTCTCATCATGAGGGCCTCTTTCTCTAAAATCAAGAAGGCTTGTCTTAGTGTGGTGGGTGTTTGAGCAACGATATCAATGTCATCAGCAAAAGCCAACAACTGTATAGATTTATTAAAGATATTTCCTCTGATATTGATATTGGAATCTCTTACCACTTTTTCTAATGCTAGATTAAAGAGAAGACATGCTGGTGCATCTCCCTGTCGAATGCCATTTTTTATTTCCAATGGGTTCGAAAGATCATTCTGTACCTTGACCATGATCTTTGTTTCAATTAATGTCAGGCTTATCAACCTTAATAACTTATCAGTGATTTTAAACTCTTTCATGGCTACAATTAGAGCCTTTCTGTTGATGCTATCATAAGCAGTTTTAAAATCAATAAAGAGGTGATGCCTATCAATTTCAAATTCCCTAGTTTTTTCAAAAATCTGACGGATGTTGAATATTTGCTCTGCAGTGGATCTTCCTTTCCGAAATCCGTTTTGGTAGTCTCCAACTGTATTACTTGGAGTTTAGCAAAACAAAAAAAAATTATATATTGTGACAAATAAAGATATATATATATTTTAAATCATACTTTAAATTTCTATTATTATACATCATTTAACATTTTAATATAGATGTGATTTAATTTTACTTAAAATAACTATGATAATAAAAACCTTTTTATTGATATGCAAACAATAACATTCAATATTATTCATTATAAGTTCCCCAAATATACAAAAAAAGTTACTTTGCTTATTTTCAAAACTTCTATGTGTTATATACAGTCAATTATAACTGACTCTTACTATACTCATACTTCCCCTATTATATTTCACTGTAAAGATAATAAATATAAATAATAATAACATGTGTGTAGTTTATCCTCAGTTAAAAGATATAAACTAAAAATGTTTTTGTAATAAACATAAATTTAAAGTCAGAATTTCCCTTGAGGTATGAAAAAATAATATTCTCTTTCTTAATAACATTGATAGTACTAAGATGTATTACCTACCTATGTTTTGCTCTTTCTCTTTCTTGAGAAGCATTCTTTCAGATTTTGATCGTTTTCCAAAAGATTTTTTCCTGGGCTAGAAATTTATTTAAATGTTCAAAAGGCAATAAATATTTCTAGAAACATCTTAAAGAACTATATTGGGTTTAACTATTATTATAAATCAGATACCTGCAAAATGTATTTAAAATGTGCTATTTTGTTTTTTCCCAATAAAATATCAGACAAAAAACCACTTATTTTATTATTTTTATTTATGTAAAATAAATAAATAAAATCACCACAAGGTGTTTTAATTTGAAAATAAAAAGGTATTTTCAATTCAGTTATATGAATTATATATATATATATACATATATATAACTGCTTCATGTATTATTACTTTTTTCTAGAAGTAATGCATATGATTTAAAAATGAGTTAGAATTTAATTTGGTTATGATAAATTTCTAAATTTATAATTGATTACCAGGTTTTTTGAGTTTTCAAACAAATTTGGCAGTTTAGTGCAGCAAAACTCAAATAAATACTGTATTCAATAATTTAAAGAAATATAAGCAAAATTCTCAATTAAGCTCTCCCTCTATTTATTCAGATAAACACTTTCAGGCAGGGAGGGGATGGGGTAATAATCTACATTTAAAAATTGTAATAGAACATCAATAGCACACTTTAACAGATTTACACTTGTTCTCAAAAATGTATAAAATTAACTCTTGTTCAAATCTTAAATAAGGTATGCAATTAAGGAGATGAGAAAAGGCCAAATTCATAGAAATGCAAGATAGAGAGAATTTTATATAAATAACACTCATTCTTTCAAACAAATTGCTTAAGATTAAACTTATATTTCAAAATATTACTTGTAAAAAAAGATTTAATTTTTTCCCCATATTTGAACAATTTGTTTTTAAAAACTTTAGATTTTTTAAATTGAAATCTTTCATTTAATTACGGTAGAGTAAAAATAATCTAAAAACATTAATAACGCCACATTTTTAAAATTAAATTTTGACATAGCAAATTTTATACCGGCATGATGAAGTGTTTAAATGCTTCAAAATAATGTAAGTAGACTTCAGCCGTCTCTCTCTGTAAGCAACCAGTTTTTCACTAAGTCATTTGTTGCTAAGACAACGAGTCGTTTCTTCGACTTGAGCGATTCACGGCTAAAATGAAAATGTTACATACAGCAAAACTCTCGTAATTTATTCAATAATTTAAGTACATAGTTTTAATAATTCGGTGAAACTACATACTCTTAATCGAAACTGTGATTAACTTTTGTTTGTTAAGAGTTTCGTTTTCGGACTTATATCATTGGCTTGCGTTCATCACGTGTTTTCATGACATAAATGGAGAATTTTTTTTTTTCCCCATTCGAAACCTAGATTTTTTTATTTTTTTTTCGTGTGATAGAGATAAATCAAACATTAAAAAATCTTTTGAAATTTATAATTTGTTCTCAAAATGTAATGCAATAAGCACAACTTTACGGGTATCAATATTTTCTAGCTCATTTGGTGGAAAAATAAATACATCTCAGAAAAGAAATGCCGGTCGAAAAAGACAAAAGTTGAAAATAGCTTTTGTTGCTTCATACCCTTATAACCCAATCAATCAGTCGTGAGGCGAAAGTTAGGAACCGCTAAGAAACGCATTTCGCTACAAATATTTCGATACATAAATAGACCTCTCAATATTGTATACAAAATAGTATAAATCGTAAAACATTTTCTAGAAAATAAATTTTAAAATCTAAAAAGAAAGAAAAGGGCTTCCTTCATTAATTAATATTTTGTGAAATGTTAAAAAATTTTTTTACAGAAACTATCTATACTGTTATATTAGCGAGGTAAAAATCTTATCCAAGCACAGTGGCGTAACGCAATGTGGGGGGGGGGGTTAAGCCTGACTGACGGCATTAACGTAGATTTTCCCAAAATTCGCTTTACACTTTTTTTAAATCGAATTTTTAAGCGACTTTCAAATTGGCGATCTAACGTCCTTCATTCAAAACTTAAATACGCTCATTAGAAATCTTTAATCCTATAGCCAAATCAAAGAAAAATATATATTTTTTTTATTTGCTGTAATCCAGGCGACCCCCCCCCCCCCGAGTTTCAATTTCTTTTAGTGAAGTCGTAAATAACGTACATCTGTTATGCTTTTTTCAAGTAAAATAGTATTAGTATTACGATACTTGGAAAAGCATAGAGAGCATTTTAAATGATTATTTGATAATAGATTTATAAGTATTCAATCAAATAAAGCATAATGAGAAGAAAGCATAATGGAATGCATGGTTTTTTTTTTTTTCTTCATGAAATCATTTTTGCTTCATGCAAAGAACTCTCCTTATTAAAAGTTGCAGTATTTATACTAGAATACAATCAAACATTAGGTCAAGCTCATCCCGGGATTCAGAAACGAAGAATAAGGTGATACCTTTTTTCTTTCATAAGAATTTTAAATCGAAAATTATTTTACAGTATTCGTGTCTTTCTTTATGTTCGTTTTTATTTCAGTGATTTTGTATTCACACAATTATAAGTTTAATATTAAATATTTTTATGTGATGTATAAAGGTACATTATGTTATGGTTTGATAATCCCTTGTATGTATATGTGTATATATATATATACATACACACACTTGGAAGAAAAGAGTGTTCTTAAGGATGAATGAGAGAAGGTAAGCTCTAAAGAAACCACTAGACTTGTTAATTCAATGCCGAAATGACTTCAGATTTTCAAAACACGGGATTATTCAACCAGCTATTAAATAGCTCACTTTCCCTTTAAAATAATTTTTATAGTTACTACTAAACACTGAACAGACTTTTTCTACTTGATTTTTGTTGGTAGCGATACAAACCTGTCCTTATTTTCAAAGCTATGAAAGCAAACCGAGTTTACTTTTGTTATTCTTAGTACTTAGAATAAACTAAATAAAATATAATTTAAAAAAAAATTTTTTAATTCCAGTTTTAAAAATTTTTTTCATTGTTTATGTAAGCAGTACTAGGTGAATGCAGACTTTTTTTAGCAAGTATATATATATATAAGATCAGGCTTGGGGCCCAAGACCTGACCTTGTGGGGGGAGGGGCTCAATTATTTTCCGTACACCACTGGCCATGAACAAATAAAAGCTATTTATTGCTGAGTCATTTTTCCATGTGAAATAGTTATATTTTCTAAATAAAGCAAAAAACTATTTAATATTACTTATTAGTAAATTAATTATTAGTTATCAGATATTACTTTTGAAAATTAACAGCATGAACAAAATATTTGCTAAATTGTTCCGTTGAGAAAGCAACATTTTATGAAGAAATATTAAGAAACAAACTGGTATTTTTTAAAGATTTTTGTATTGTAATTATTTTATATAATTATTAATACCTTTTATGCATAATCTTTTCATTAAAAAATTTTAATATTTTATTTCTTCATAATGTTTTACTTATAAGGAAACTAAATAACATTACTTTTTTTTATAAACAGAAATATTTTAATTTGATTGTTTGGAGGCAGGATCACTCAAAAAAAAAAAATGTTCACATTTATTTAAAGATTTAAGTATAGGTCCTGTAGTACAGAGTTTCTCAACCCACTTAACCAATAGGCACTTTAGTATTTATCATAGACAGCATTATCACTCTAGACTAGTAGTGTTATTTTTACAGATATAAAATTGTGGAATTAAAACAATTTTTTGACCAGTTTATTTTTAATCATTCACATACTTTTTACATACACAATGAGATATATTAACACTCTAAGTGAAATACTGCCAAATAATGTTTGTGACCTGGCACCTCTCCATGAACTGTCAAATAGTTTTCGCAGATTGGTGTCTGACTGTGGAACGGCAGTTGAGAAACACACTGTTCTAGTATATTAGAAAATCAATTAACTACTTCTAAAGAAAAGAACTCAACTCGTGCAATTTGTACCTGATCTTACTTAACCCAGTGATAGAGAATTGAGTGAATAATTGTACAGGTTAACAAGATTAAAACTGTTCATTTTCAATTTTTAAAATAAATTTATGTTCCCCACATCAAATGCAGAAAGGAGATAACAAAAACAAAAGAACTAAGCAAAAAAAAAAAAATTGAGCATAGTATTTTATTAATCAAAACACACAAACATACTTTTACAGAAAATGCTTCACACAAGTATAGGAAAATATAAAATATCTTCATAATAGCCTGAGTTATTGCTCAGAATAGTATCTTTTTTTCAAAGTTCGATATTTTTTCAACATGTAAAGAGCTTCAAGTTCTTTGATAATATATTGGCCTTTTATTAACAGTATTTCCAGTTCATGCGAGTCCTTAACATCTTTATGTTTCATGAAAGACTCTTTTGCACGATTTCTAAAATATTCATATCCTTTTGGATAGTCTCTTCCAAGGAACAGCATCTATAACAAATAGTGGGTGGAAAAATATTCATATTAAAACTCTTTATAATATATACTTTAATGAAGTTACATTGTTCACAATTTTATTTTTGATTCATTTATTTAAAATTTCTAAAATGTTTTAAAGCAGAGATTTCTTAACCTTGGTAAAGGAAGGTGCATCATAAAAAAAAAATCAATAACATTATCCAATTAAATATATAATTTTTACTTAAACCATAATTACTTTTTTAAAATAGTAAGCATTTTGCATATTTGATACGACCAAGCTTAAACAAAGCAAATGATAAATGCAAAATTTAGAAGTTTGGATAAAAACATTAATCTACTTCAATATGTTATTTCAAGACATGAACAATTTGATAACTAAATTGCTCCCTTCCTTTACACTTAAAATTTAACACAAATCTATTTATTTCTGCTATTTTTCAAGACTTTGAAAATCTGTCTAAATCTTATATAAGTCTATATTCAAAACCTCAATTATGCTATACTTATTTTCTAGGCAATTACAATATTAATAAAAATTTGGTAAAAAATCTGTAAAAAAAAACACCAAACTATTTGATACTGATCAGCAAGCCATTTTTGCCAAATGAACCTTGGATGGCATTACAATAGTGTCATTTTATCACCCTTTCTTGGTAAAAATCCACAACAGATCAATATTAAATTAGTTTCTAAAAACATTAAAAAAATATTACATTTTACCTAGTCTTGAAAACCAATTAAATAAATATGATTATCTAAAAGTAAAATTAATTATTTACTTCAAAATGCAGTAATTTGTACAATATACATTATAAATTTACACTTTACATACTACTTTATGTAATGCTATCAAATTTGACCCCCCCCCCTCCATTTTAAAATCAATAAATAAAGAAATTTTTAAAAATATATTCACTCTAAAAAATAATAGTAGTAGTATTCATTGAATAATTCTTTTAAAAAATCTATAAAAGCAACATATTTTATTGAAGACAAATGTGTGGAAACTACACTATAAAATTCTTTAACCTTATTTAAATAAATTATAAAACACTGCTTTTAAAATATGATTAATTTAATTATGTACATGTTATAAAGCAGTTATATAAATTATAGATCAATTTTTAAATACACAAAAAACTTTAGTAAATTTAAATTTTTTGTGATATTTATAAAAAAATAACAATTCAGATACAACATTATTTGAACATGCTAAATTCAAGTACATAATATTCCCTTCAATATAAGAATATTTTGTTTCAAAATCAGACATAAACATTAACAATAAATTCTTACCTTTTCCCAATATAAAAATCCAATAACTTTATTTAAAAAACCCAATTAGAATCTCAATCATAATTTTTTTATGAGGACAAATTCATAGTCTTAATTTCTGCTTTTATTTATAATATTAAAAAAATAAATATATCATTTTTGATTTTATAAAATGATTTATTACATTATAAAAAAAATTAATACTTTTAATTATAAATGTTTCATTAAAAAATTTAATGAACAACAAAGAAAAAGAGGCACACATAAATATAAATGGTCACAATAATTCATAGCATAATAACAAATAAATAATAAAATAAATTATTATGCTAACCAAAAAAATATTAAAAAAATAGTAAAGTTTTAAAGTACTTTCATCCATTTAAACTATAATATCAAAAAGTGAACAGCACAAATTTTTAAAAAGGTCATTAAAAGTTACACTAAAATTTTATATACATTTAAAATTAGTAACTGCTTATTTTTTCCCCTATAGTTGGAAAATACAATAATTAATGATAAAATCGTTTTAATTCTTCCTTTATTGAATCATATCAATATACTCACGTTTTTATACAATTGAATAACTCGACTCCGAGTAGAAGAAGCCATGTTCAATTTTCAATCACTGACTGCTGGCACACCATTAACTTTTATTAAAGCTTAAGTTTAGGACCTAAAATATACGATTCCATTTCAGTAAAATTACATCAATCAAAAAAAATTCTATGAGCAAATGTTAGAGGCATACGGTACGTTTTTAGCAACAAAAATCAATTCTATCTTAGAAATAAAGAAAATAATGTTCTTCGCATTTTGTCAAACAAAACATTTCCCGTATCATTGATAACAAACCAAAACATGAAAAAATAAATTCAAACACATAGCGGGTCAGCGGACGAACATTGAGTCACGTACGCACAAGGGGGCAGACGTGATGGGGGAAAATTGGGTAAGATAATTGTAAGCGATTTTTAAGAAAAAAAATACTGGCCGTATATTATAGAATTAAAACCCTTTCCTTAAAAGTTTCCTTTACTTAAAATTGAAATACATTTACCCACAAATGATATGGAAACAAACTTCTACGATAATAAACATTGTATCGAATGAACGTGACCTAAACAAGCTACTCAAAATAAAAAAGTACTTACAAAATCACAGGCAGATATAAATATACGTTTATCGACAGTTATCGAGTTTTATTTATCGTCAGTCACGTTCTTTACTCATTTGAAAAAAGGTGAAAAATAAGGAACATAACTTTCAAAGAATCGCCGCCTCAAAATACTGTATCAACAACAAACCGACGTGAATAACAAACACAGACTGAGAGCGCATTCCGAGTTTTGAAAATAATATGAACCTAGAGAAATGAGGATATTTACGAGCGTCTCACAGGAGTCATGTATGTTACGGGTACTCAATACATCACTCATTGTTCTCACCTTTTCTCGTACCCCTCGTTACATTAGTAACGGGTACCAAAAAAATTATATAACATTCAATAACAGTAAAGAGCTCAAATTATAAGAAATCAAATATAATAATTTTAAAAATGAAGATTTATTTTAAACTAAGATTAAATTTGAAGCTTTAATGAGATAAGGAAGAATTTTTTTTTCAACGAGAATACATTTGTTTCAAACAAACAAATTAATAATAATACATGAAACTTGAAAGACTTTTCTTTTTTCATTTTACTTGCTCTAGGGGAAAAAATTGTTTTGTTGTTCGCTTCATTCGAAAAATTGCAAATGAATAAAGTAACTGCCGACAGCCTTCAAAAGAGGTTTGAACCCAACACTGAAGCTGAAAACGAATATTTTACAGCTCATACACAAAGGAAAATTAAAAGATTTCTGGACACTTTTACCTGTCTAGACCTGGAAAAAACTAGCCCAGGAGAAGTACGGAAATATATTAAAATCTTAAGATCAATAAATCTCCTGGAATGGATTTAATTACAAACCGCATCCTTAAAAATCACCCCCTCAAATTCATTCTTTTTATTGTAATGCTGTTCAATTTATTAATGGAGAACTGTCATTTACCTAAGAATCGAAAGACTGCCGTGGTAGTCCCTATAATGAAACCTGATTCTGATGATACTAGACCTCAAAATAACCGTCCAATCTCGCTACTCAGTAGCTTCAGCAAAGCGTACGAATTTGTTCTTTTGAATCGCCTTAATCAGTACTGCATAACCAGGAATATTATCATTCCTGAGCAGCATGGCTTTGTCACACAGTGCTCCACAGTAACCCTATTACTTCGAGTTACTGAGCTGATTCTTCACGGCTTACAAAATAACCAGATCATGGGCATGCTTTTTGTGGACATAGCCAACGCCTATGACAAAATTTGGCATGATGGCTATCCAAGATGATACGGCTTGGATTTTCGGACCAACTCATCAAAATTATACACTCCTTCCTAAACTCTCATGAATTTAAGGTAAGAGTTGAAAACAGTGTCTCCACCCCACGTCCAGTTCTCATTGGAGTACCCTAAGGATCTTTATTAGGGCCCAAGCTCTTTAATCTATACATCAATGACATTCCGAAGGCTGCCGAAGTTCGTTTAGCGGTGTACGCGGACGACACTGCCATTTTCACTCCAAACACTTGTAACCGTAATACCATTGAGTGGATACAAGATTTTGTCATTCGACTCCAAACTTGGCTGAATGACTGGAAAATTAAGGTAAATGCATCTAAAAGCGCATGCCTTCTCTTTACGAGACAGCGGTGCATAGGAGCAGTGGCGTAACGTGCAACCCCGCACTGCGGAGGGGCCCAATGCTTCTAGGGGGCCCAAAGCCTGACTGACGCCATAAACGTAGATTTTCTCAAAATTCGCTTCACATTTTTGAAAATCGAATTTTTAAGCGATTTTCCAATCAGCGATCAAACGTCATTCATAATCAAAACTTTCATACGCTCATTTGATATCTTTAATCCTATAGCTAAATCAAAAAAAAAAATTTGGTCACCCATCCGGTATAGTGGTTAGCGACGCTGACTGCTGTGCCGTAGGGCCTGGGTTCGAATCCCAGAAAAGGCATGGATGTTTGTAAATGTATAGTACCCCTTCGCGGCATGGAGGTTCTCTAAATAGCCGTCAAGCCGCAAGTCCTCTCGTAACGTTGATGGAAGGGGAAGAGAGGTGGGAGGCCCTTGACCACTTCCAGGGTGTTCTCCCTCAAAATTGGGGTGGAACCGAGCCAAATCGTACTGTCACCTGCATGGTGCTCAAAGCTACGGCTAACGACAGGCGTACAATCTAGCCCGATGCCATGATGAATTTCGTGGGCCTCGATCTGACTACGTCAGACAAGTGGCATTAATAGCAACAACTTTTTTTTTCATTTGCTGTAATCCAGGCGATGAGAGATACTTTTCTTTAGTGGGTTTCCTTTTTAAACCTAAACTACTAACAAAAAAAAACATAAGTTAGACGGAGAATCGGATAAAATGCTAGGAAGTTAAAAAAATTCAGCACTGTTATTATTACTGTATACATTTCATTGGCAGTAGGGAGGGGAGAAAAGACATGATTTACTTTTTAAGAAGAAGCAGAGAAAATTATTGGCGTCTTTAGCCCCCCCCCCATGTGTTTCAATTTCATTTAGCAAAGTCGTAAATAACGTACATCTGTTATGCTTTTTCCAAGTAAAATAGCATTACGAAACTTGGAAAAGCATAGAGAGCATTTTAAATGAGTGCATTTGATGATAGATTTATGAGTATTCAATCAAATGAAGCATAATGAGAAGAAAGCATAATGGAATGGATCAGTTTTTTATTTCTTTGTTCGTGAGATCATTTTTGCTTCATACAAAGAACTATCTTTATTAAAAGTTGCAGTATTTACGCTAGAATGTAATCGAACTTCAGGTCAAGTTCATCCCGGGATTCAGAAATGAAGAATCAGGTAAGTGATATCTCTTTTTTTATAAGAATTTTAAATCTAAAATTATTAAATAATAATTTTATAATTCGTTTTTTTTTAGTTTCCAGGTTATCTATCATTAGAGATTTCCAGTTTTAATAAATATTATAAATACTCTCTAATACATTAATCGCTTCGTTTACTTAGACTTCGGTTGATTTTGTATTCAGTTAAAAGTTTAATATTAAATATTTTCACGAGATGTATAAAGTTACATTATGTTATGGTTTGACAATCCTTTGTATCTATATATTTATATTTTTATATATACACTTGCTGAAAAGAGTTCTTTTAAGGACGAATGAGAGAAGATAAGCTCTGAAGAAACTACTACACTTGTTAATTCAATGCTGAAACGACTTCAGAAAATTTTCAACACACGGGGTTATCCAACCAGCTTTAAATAGCTCATTATCCTTTTTAAATAATTTTATAGCTACTACACTAAAACAGTAAACACAGACTTTTTCTACTTGATTTTTGTTGGTATCGCTACAAACCTGTCCTTATTTTCAAAGCTATGAAAGCAAACCGAGTTTACTTTTATTTTATTCTCAATATCTGGAATGAACTAAATAAAATATAATTTTAAAAAAAATTTCAAATCCCGGTAAATTATTATTTTTTTTTTGTCGTTTATGTAAACAGTAGTAGGTAAACGCAGACTTTTTCTAGCAAGTATTAAAAATATATATAATATTTTCATAAGATACTGCTTGGGGCCCAAGACCTGACCTTGCGGGGGGGGAGCAATTATTTTCCGTTACGCCACTGGAAACCTCCCACATGTCAACATTTTTATTTAGTCTGTCCCCCTGGATTTCTGAGAATAAGTACCTAGGGTTAATACTTGACGCTAAATTAAATTTTATCCAAGCACATCCATTCCGCCCACCAAAAGGCGGCCGGAATAAGCACTCTAAATCGTTTGATTTCTCCAAGAAATTATTTACTCTATTTTAAGAGTTCATTACACAAAATTTGCAACAATGTGTTACTTTTGCTGAGCAAACATCAGCTTAGGAAAGTGCTTTCAAAAATCGACCCACAAGAGAATTACGGGGCGTAAAGAAAAAAAAATCATTTTTATCAGCAAAGATTTAAAATTTAACAGATATGTTTTTTATTGTTCAACTAAGATATGCAAAAAGCTTCTTTTTTTTTTGTTATATATGCAATTCACGTATTATTAACTCATTAAAAACTTCTTTATCCTTCAATCTGTCTGTATTGTTTAATTTTTCAATTCACCCATGAGAAGTACGAGTATATCAGCTAGTTTGGAAATGTTCTAATCATAAAGCTTTAAGATGTGTTTTAGTACTTACGTATTAGCGTCACTCCAGCCAAACTGGCGCCATGTGAATCACATCTTGATATCAAAATAACAAAAAAATTCTAACATATTTTATAAGAAAAAATACCAATCAGTTAGATTTTGTTGGAAAATGACACGATTCGCTGGGCTCCAATTTGGCTGTGATGACGCTAATACGTAAGTACCTGTGTGTTTCTCATAATTATAATAAAGTTTTTATTTCAATAAGTTTAAAACTATGATATTTTAAATGTCAGTGTACTTTGAATTTTCTTCCAAGTATTTATATTAAATTTTTATCTATATTTGTGCAAAGATTTTAACTTCTAAAGGAAGAAACTGTTTTTTTTTTCAAAAAATATTTCTATAATCATTTCCATTATTTTTCATTCTGCATGTATTAGTTATAATTTTTAATAGTGTATTAACATGAGTTCCAGGGCCATTTTTAACCTCCCCGGAGCCCAGGCACTTCAATATATAGTTACGCCTCCTATTTCCAGGACACCCCTTCTTCAGTTTTTACTTTTCATAGGGATTTTCCCTTAACTCTCTTACTCTTTTCACTTTCTTTGTTTCTGCTGCTTGGATAGGCTTTCCACTATCCACCACCTGTAGACCCGCCGTTTCCTGGACTGACAGTCGAAAGGAAAGGATAATAATGTGGTTTGGGCCACTCTTGTTAACTTCTTACTTAACGGCATCACCGACCACCCACTCTTACAGTAAATTAATGAAATCGTTTGCAATTACTGTAAAGAATATCAGGAACCTCTTAAGACTTCTTGGGGCCCTGGGCACCTACAAAAATTTTGGACCCCCCCCCCCCAATGACCCTTAAAAGTAGACAGTACAAAGCACACGTTGTCAAGTGAATGAGCATTAACGTTGCACTATTCAGCTTTAAGAGGGGTTTTGGGGACAGACCTCGAAATTTTGAACCATGGTCAAGTGCCGAGGACTACACCTGAGCTGGCACCCCCTTTCCGAACTACCACACCAAAGGGAACGTTTGGGCCCTCGACAGATTTAACGTGCATCGCACGTCAGGTCTTTAGTGGTACTGGGCTCGAACTCATTACATGCCAGCCACGATCCGATACCTTGGCCACTAGGCTACAGCGGCCTTTATTTTTCGTCTGAGTTTGATAAAAACAATTAGATTGTTGCTTTAAAAACGTGGGAAAAGTCGGAACTTGACACCGTTGAAACGGAAACGACGCTCGGCGGAATAAACAACACACAGCGGTAAGACAATTATGCGTTTTAAGGTTTTTAATTCATATCTTTTTAACTAAATGCAATATTGGAATAAATTAGAGCCTATGTGCTATTTTGATGTATAAGCTATATTATTGTAAAGTTTCATAAAAATCCATTCAGCTGTTTTTGCGTGAAAGTGTAACAAACATCCATACAAACTTTCGCGTTTATAATATTAGTAAGGATGCTTCTAGAGAGAGAGTAATAATGTTTTGACTATGTTTAGCTAAAACAGAGCTTGAAGTTGTTTTTTTAAATTTCCCTATTAAAATATGAATAAATCACTTTTAAATAATATATTTCAAAAATCCTAGTGCAGACTCTGTATAGAAGTCCTAACTATATATAAGCTAAATATTATTATTGTAGAAACATTTTCCAAAAAAGGAGAATATGTCTTGAAAAATATGTCAATTTTTCTTCATTTTTTTTTTTTTTTTTGCCAAAAAATTTCATTTAAATAATTTTTTCTTGTAATAATATCCTTAAAACATTTATATGTATATTCTATTCCAGTTGATACTGAATATCAAAAGGAAAAAAATATACAGTAAAGCGCTGTTTTTAAAAACCACGTTTCGAACGTATCTTAAATTTGTCGAAACTCGGATTCCTTCCATTGGTGTGGAAAGGGTGTTGCCAGAGCTCAGGTATCGTCCTCGTCATTTAACCGAGGTTCAGGTTTCTTAAACGAACTTTTCCGTTATTCCCGTATTCGTGTGATTCCTCTATCTCTGATGTGTGATTTTCTTTTTTACTTATAAAGGAAGAAATTTTTCTTACAACTTAGATTAATACTGGAGGATAAACTTAGTTAAAATAAGACTTACTTCTGTACTCGAGATCTATTCGTCTTCAATATTTTGAATTGCGATTGGGAAAAATAGGTGTTTTAAATAAGACAAAAATATATTAATATTTCAGATACTTCATTAATAAAGAATGATTCTAGGATATTATATATAGGACACTTGTCTGTACTTGTTGTTGCTTATGCCACCTGATTGACAGTAACATCAGATCAAGGTCCACTAAATTCATTCGGACCCACAGATTAAACGAGCACGTTCTCTGATTTGTACTCGGCGAGTATTTGGTGACGTCGGTCATCGAACCCAGGCCTTCCGGTCTGGAGTCCGATGCTCTAACCCACGGCTTGTCTGTACTTAAAAATATGAACGTGGGTATTGAAGTAAGCGTAGAACACACTCAAGAGCAGGTGTAAGAGCAAGCTATCTAACTTTTGTATACCCTATTTTTATTCTTCTTCACAACATTATTTTTAATTAGACACATGAATGGTACAACGATCAAAACACAAATAAACAGTCGCTATTATTATTTCTTTTACAATTGACAGAACACAACACGCAATGTTGATTATATTTGATAAAATTTGTATTACGACTTATTCTTAACACTTTCTTGAGGAGTATGTCTCGCAATTTTCCATACACAGTGTGCTCAACCTTTTCATTTTTGGCCTCCAAATTGATTTGTGCTGTCAAATAGAGCAACAATTTTAAGTTTCAAATTGTTTTTTCGTATTATTCTACAAAGATGATTCGGCAGATATCAGCTGTTCCGCCTTAAACTAAAACTTTTCTTAAATACCCTAGGATATATCTTTCTAGTATTAGATACATCCCAGCTTCATTACGATTTGTTGTTGTTGCTTATGCCACCTGATCGAGAGTAACATCAGATCAAGGTCCACGAAATTCATCACGGCTAAGGGCTAGAATTTTACGCCTGTCGTTAGCCCAAGCTTTGAGCCCCCAAAGAGGGTGACAGTGCGATTTTGCTCACGCAACACGATAGATGGCGACACCGTTCGGACCCACAGATTTAACGAGCACGTTCTCCGATTTGTACTCGGAGGGCATTTGGTGGCATCGGGCATCGAACCCAGGCCTTCCGGTCTGGGGTCCGATGCTCTAACCACTAGGCTACCCACGGCCCATTACGATTTAAAGCATCAAAAAGTAGGGCAAAGGTGATGATAAAAATAATTTTTTTTGTTTCACAAATGCTGTAGTTACTAAATCTTCTGCAAGTATATTGTCACAATTTTTCAAATACTGATTTAATAATTGCCTCGCATTTGATCCTGGAGCATGAAGATTAATTACTGGAAAATTTTGTTCAATAATTTAACTTCCATACTACGATAACTTTGTGAATTATGGTCATGGGTGTACACAAGAGTGGAATTTGGAGAAGGGGAGGGGGGTAAAACCATCCAATAGACCAGTGGTCTTCAAACTATGTTCTACGGAACCCTGGGGTTCCGCGAGTCACAATAAAAAAACCAAAAAGAAGATTACAAATGAGTATGCAAAATAGATTCCCGCTCTTGTATACTCGTTAGTTCAATGTCTTGCAAAACCAAAGAGTTTTCTAATGAAAAGTGCAACTTTTGAAATTTGTTGAGAAAACAACTACAATAAGGGAGAAAGAATAACTTATAGACCTAGCAAAAAATTTGAAGTCAAAACTCTAAATTTAATCAAGGACAGCTCCTAAATCTTATGTTGCTAATTCCTGCAAAAAAATACTCAGTGCTTCTCTAAACATTCCAATGCCATTCAGAACAATGTGTCTAAGTGAAAAATATTTCTCACTAGAAGTGGCTACAAAAACAAAGCGTAGAAATAAATGAAGCTCAGAAATGTAATGCGGTTGCATTTAATTTCAATAGGCCTAGACTTCGGCGATTTGTGCCAAAAAATCCAGCACATATTCTAGTTACTAAACATAATACATCGATGAGTGACACTTGGATCACAGATTAATATTATTAATGAGTAAATTATATTAAAAGTAGATTAAACTTTGTAACAATAGATACAATATTAATTGCCTTTACAAAAAGTATTTATACGCGATGTTGATCTACTTTAAATATTATTTTAAGATATATTCTTCTAAGTGTGTGTATGGAATAGGGTCTACGAAAATACTTTCTAGTTCTAGGGGTTCCACGGAAGCACCTTCAAGTTCTAAGGGTTCCATGAGTTGAAAAAGTTTGAAGACCACTGCAATAGACCAACAGATTTTTAATTTTATGCATAATGATAATGTGGAATGTTAGACAACAGAATTATTAATTTTACATTAAATGCTGCCAAGTGAAAACATTACACTGATACAGTTCAACTTGAAACTTTTATTAGATGTGTTAACACGAATAAAATAGGACTGAAGAAAGGGTTTTAAGAGTTATAAAAAGACACAACTAAATCAAGATATTTAAATGCAACATTAAAAAATATGCCACGATTAATTTATTTATTCATTGTTATATCTGAAAGTTATTGATGGTGGTTCGGTGATAGTAACAAAAGAGATAGACTTGTAAAATTAACAGAGGTCTAACAGTCTAATTAACAGTCTTTTAAAACTTATGCATGGTTTTGTAGTCGCTCGTCATAATACATCTATACCAAAGGTGGCCAACCTTTTTGGGAAGAGTGTAACTATTTGATAAAAAATAATTATGCGTGCCACTTCCAACTAACAAATGTGGAAAAATGAAAAAATGTTACTTATAAGCTTATTATGGGATTTTTACGTAAATAGCGCATTTTTTAATGCAAGTCTATGCAGTTGAAATTTAAAAGTAATCTATATTTTTATAAATGAATGTTTGTATGAAATCGCTTCACTACAACACCGTTGAACCGAGAACTATGAAAATTGGTATGTATATGTATTTTTTTGTGGAGAAGGTTTTTGTGGTATCCTCTTTGTTGCAGCCCCCACCAGGTGGCGCTGCAGCAAAGCAACTTCTGCACCGTTCAATCAATCGCCAAAAATGATGCCAACTTGGCTCTATCTCACCAACATTTCGCTATATTTCCCTTGAATCGCCATTATAATGTAAGGAAAAACGTACTTGCGAATATTATAATAATAACCTAAAACAAATACGAACAGAAAGTAATATTAACGTATTACACATCCAGATATAAATTATTTACTCTATTTTAAGCGTTCATTACACAAAATTTTTAACAATGTGTTATTTTTGCTGAACAGAGATTAGCTTAGGAAGGTGTTTTCAAAAATCGATCCACAAGAAAGTTACGAGGCGTTATAAGTAACAAAAAATAAATTAGAAGTAAAAAAACCTTTTTAAAAACAAGCTTTTATTTAAATGCGCTAAAAAGAATAAAATAAACTTTTTCTGTAAAACTTTTTTTACTATCAACTGATAACGTCATTACACAATTTATATGATATAAAAGCCCGTCGCGAGATTAAAGTACTCTTATTTACTTAGTTTGAAATTTTTACAAATTAAAATCAATCAGATCAATTTACTTGTTTATCTGCAGAGGTAAATCTCGCGACAAGCTTTTATATCATATAAATTGTTTAATGACGTTATCAGTTGATAGTAAAAAAAGTTTTACAGAAAAAGTTTATTTTATTCTTTTTAGCGCATTTAAATAAAAGCTTGTTTTTAAAAAGGTTTTTTTACTTCTAATTTATTTTTTACTTTTTAGTTATCACTGGACAGGTTTCTCAGTCTGTTCCTCTCATTTAACGCATCTTTGTTGCTAGGTCGTTTGCCGGTTATTTTCGAACAGTCTAGCTAAATGAATTCTCGCGAAACTAGACGAAACTAGTACTAGGACGATTGTGTACTAGACGAAAAACACAATTTTTTTTAAATCCGTAATTTTTAAGCAATTTTTTTTCAATCTGCGTACAGATCTTGGGTAATATTGTTCTACACACGAAAAAAAAAGTTTTATGAGATTATCTTCATAAATGACGAAGTTATTAATGTTGTTAAAATTTTGAGTATTTTATGAAAAATCGTAAAAAAAAAGTGTTCGGCATTTTATTTTTTAAATGACTGATTCTAAAAGAGCAACGCATAAGCTGTTTTAGTACGGAATGTCGATTCATTTAAACAAAAAAAAAAAAAAAAATTCATGCGCAATAATTTAGACATTATTTTCATAAAAACGCATCGATTGTGACTCATTTAAAAAAATCGTAAGAAATACAAATATTATTATTTTGTAAAAAACATTATACCGTATCGGAACGAAATAAATTATCTTTCCGATTCTGTAATTATTTTTTTCTCTAGTTTCATAGATTAAAGTTAGATAATTTTTTTAAAGAATTTCTACAATACTCCTTCTCAGTTTAACTTGGCAGCGTTGAGAAAGGAATACAATGTACCACAATCTACTTGAAAAATTGCTCTACTTTTTTGTTTTGAATTTAAATCCAAGAAAATAGATAGAAATTTGTAAAAAAATTGCATACGTTGTAGAAATTAGATTATTTTTACGTTGTAGAAACGTAATTATTTTTTAAACAAATAATTATTGCAGTCAATAGCGCAAGGTTATGAAATTCTAGTTTGGCTGAAAACCGATTTTCGACGCCAACTTTTGTCATTGTTGTAACAATAACATTATTACAACAATACAGACATATCAAAGTTGGTCTGCATTGTTGTAATAATGTTAATGGTTTTTAATTAATATATTCTTAATTAATTGTAATATCGGAATATAAATGGTCAAAACATGCATTGTCATCCAAACTAAACGTGTATACAAAATTTCAGCTCAATAGGATGAAGATATCAGCTTCAAAATTTGAGTTGCAAGATTCCACCCGAACAAATTACATACATATACATACATTGTAAGTTAAATAAAAGCTTGTAAAAAAAAAATCCTTTTTTATCAGCTATTAGACTTTCAGACTTAAAATTTAACAAAAATGGAGGGTTTTTGGTTCAGCTGTGAGACATGCAAAACGATTCTTTTTTGTTTTGTTTAATTTGCAATTCACGTAAAATTAACTCATTAAAAACTTTCTTTCTGCAATTCATTTTTCAATCTGCATTGTTTAATTTTTCGATTCACCCGTGCGCGAAGAACGGATATAATAGCTAGTATAATAAATAAGACGAAAGTACAAATTTAGGTTTTTATTTTAATAAACTTTTTACAAGTTCAACCAATTTGGTTAGGTATAAAATAAAAATGAGTAACAATAAATTAATTCAAAATAATTATTAAACGCTTAGTATTTACTTAATGTGGCTTTTGAATTACTACGTTTTTTAATCAAGTCATCTATATTAGTATTAGCTCTTACAGATGCCTACAAAATTGGGTTATTTTAGGGGCACATCAGATAGTTTTGAGTGATATTCATTTTATTATTGTTTAGCAGGAAACATTTATTCACAAACATATTTTGATCCAAATTTTGAGGTTTTTTGTCAGAGACAAACCCACCTCAATAAAATTGCAAAAAATGGTTATTATCATATTTTAAAATTTTTCAGTAAGTCTTCATGTGTCACTGTTACAATTCCACCGTGGCTCTGGTTGGCCACCCCTATGTTAGTGGGATGTGTTCAGTTGTATCAGTTGAGGGGGGGGGGATAATAACACAGAATTTTATCGTTCACAGAATACAAAGATTATGCACAAAGTAAATAGAAAAGGAAGTATTTAAATGAGAAGAAAGTGATAAGAGAAATTGCGAAATTCCTTTTTATCCAAGAGCATTTGTGTTAGTGGGATATGTGCAACTATACCATTTGAGAAGAAAAAAAATTAGAACTGATTTGCACGTCGTTTACAGAATACAAAGATTATGCACAAAGTAAATAGAAAAGAAAGTATTTAAATGAGATAAGAGAAATTCATTTATAATCTCCTTATTTACAAGTAAATTTAATATTGTGTAAAAGGTTTAGAAAATTTCAAGAATTTTACGTAATTTTTAGGCATTTCATTCTTGAAAGATTTCGAGAAATTGATTTAGCAATTTTTACTTGGAATTTCAAATTATTCACAACGCGATAAAATAATTTTTTCATAAAATTAATGCAATTATCTATTTGGAAATGGTTTTTTTAATTGGTTAAGTTATAAGGAAGGTTTAATTGTGTTTCCTCAAGGATATGTAGTGCACAATCGTTCAGAACTCCATTTCTTTGAATACATAATCTTACATTTAAATATCTTTTTTATGAATTCCATTATTTATACAAAATGCAGTCACCCAAATAAAGCCTTTAACACATACCACAAAATAACTTTTGAAATCGGTAACAACAGATAGTAGCAAAAAATAAATAAAAGAGAGAGAAATAGAGATCAAAATGTGTAAATATTTTAGGAGTAAAACTTTCTTCACTTCAGAATTAATGAACTTTCAGGGTGGCCGCGGTAGCCTAGTGATCAAGCTCGTGGCAGGCATGTCATGAGTTCAAGCCTAGTACTGCTGAAGACCCGCCGTTCAGAGACGGCCGATGCGCGTTACATAGGACGAGGCTCAAACGTTTTCCCGTTGGTGTGGAAGTTAGGAGAAGGGGTGCTGGCTCAAGTGTCCTCCTCGTCACTCGACCATGATTTCAAAATTCCAAGGTTTGTCGCTAAAAGCCCTCGTGCTGCTTTATTTGACGACGTAAATATATATAACTCTTTCTGAACTTTCAGGAAAATTTCTAAAAAATAAAGTTGTGGAAAATTTGAAAATTACTCTTTTCTCATCTATACAGATATTATGGCTGAAAAAATAGTTTCTAAGCAGGGTGAATACTGTGTATTCCGGCGTTTTTAACGCACGCGCGCCTAATATACTTTCTGCATTTTTAAAAATCTTTAGTTGTATTCGTCGAAAAACGCACACCCTTCTCTTTATTAAGAAACTTTAATTGTACATGAACAATGCTCTTATATTTTTTTGAAGTCATTTGTTCGAAGCATTAAGTCAGGTATTTGAACACGTAACGGGGGTATTTTTCTGGAACTAAAGTTCTTTTGAGCAAAGATTAGAGGTGTTAGAAAGCATGTGAATATTAGAAGGTGAAAAAAAAACATTTACAAATGAAGGCCCAATGTATCATTCGTCTACTTATAGTGTAAATGGAGTACGGGATGATATTAAGCCCGACATAATTAAAAAAATCGTTTAAAAGTAGTAAAGTATATCTAACAATCTACATGGAATGGAAAGGAGACTATTTCTGGAGCAGAGTAAAACAATGATTTTGAAGAAGAAACAAAATTCGATTGTATGCCTGAAAATATAACGCAAGACGAATGTTACAAACGTTTCATTTTATCTAAGAATTAAAGATCATAAAATATGTCAATTTCTTCCAAAAAAATTACACTTACCGTATTTATTCGAATCAAAGCCGCACCCTAAATTCTCAACATGTTTTTATAATAGAACAAGAAAATAGTGTTGTTGTTGTTTATACCACCTGATCGACAGTAACATCAGATAAAGGTCCACGAAATTCATCGCGGCTAAGGTCTAGAATTTTACGTCTGTCGTTAGCCAAAGCTTTGAGCCCCAAGTAGGTGACAGTAAGATTTTGCTCGGTAAAACACGATAGATGGCGACACTATTCAGACCCACCGATTTAACGAGCACGTATTCCGTGTGTACTGTGCAGGTATGTGGTAGCATTGGGCATCGAACCCAGGCTTTCCGGTCTGGAGTTCGATGCTCTAACCACTAGGCTACCCACGGTCCAGAAAAAATAGTGTAAAATGGTTTATCGGTATCCGATATTTATGAAATTTTTTAAAAAAAAATCTAAAAGAGAACCAATGAGAAATGAATAACTTATTTTACCAGTATAAAAAACTTTTAATACCTGCAATTGCTCTAACAGTCAGTTTCAGGTTCAATTTCCCCAACCCACAAAATTTTTCCGCCTTCGATTCTAAGCAGCACCCGATTTACAATAGCATTCACATAAGATCTGCTTAGATCAGAATAAATAAAGATAATTAGATTTCTATATACAGAGTCGACTCTCGATAATTCAAACTGTCAATACGAGCCTCTCGCTAATTCGAAGTATATGCTCAGCCCCTAGAAAAACTCTTGATATCTCGAACTAAAACAATACGTTTGGGTACACTCAATATTTCGAAGTAAAATCTGTGTCTGGCCGAAATAGAATTCGCGATAATTGGAAGTGATCTTATAAAACTCTCGACAATTCAAACACTCATGTAGAATCCTGTAGCAAACAGGTTAGACCTTCTATATTTTGTGTTGTATTGTATCTGCTTGTCTACCCTGTAACGCAGTCCCTTTGATGACCATCGAGTTGACTCCGATAACTCTGACAGAAGAGAGAGCTAAAGTGTCACTAAACAACCTTTTTCTTCAAAATCATGTTGATGCGGATATTTTTCAAGCTTCATTTATTCTAGAAAAATCTATTGACAAAGTTAGATTGAATGCTATAAAATAAAAAAAAGATAAATTTTTTTCGTCACAAAAAATTATGAACAGAATACATTCTTTTAATAGTTGTTTTTAATATATAAATGTATTCTTTTCCTACAGGACTTTTAACTTCTGTATAACATTTATAAGATGTACTTTTATTAAATAGTTTTAAATTTAAATGTTTTAGAAAAATATTTCTCTTCGTGCATTCTTTCCCGCTAACCTCGTGATAATTCGAAGTTTTTACTGGTCCCTCCAACTTCGAATTATTGAGAGTCGACTGTACCTTACTTTTGAAGCTATCATTTTTAGATTCACCGTATAACGAGAACCCGAAAATTTAGATCTTATTTTTTGTGCTAAAAGTGCGAGTTATATACCGAAATACAGTAAAATACGTTTAACGCGAAAACGCAATATCGGTTAACAAGAAATAATACAAAAATCCCGAAAAACTATGTATTTTCATGCATTTTTTTTCTTTCAACATGAAACGAAAATCACACGAAAAGATTTACCTTCCGAGAATGAACAAAATACGGAAAACACCAGCTACGCAGGTTCATTATTGGAAAAATTCGTTCCAGTAGGTGATTATATGTGTGCAGCCCCATTTATGGCAGACAAAGACATTTTAGAGTTTGTTCAAAGCTCAAAAAATATCATTGATGCAGATTCTGAAGACGAAAATGAAATTAATAATGCACCTCCTGTTCTCATGTCACGCATGAGAATAAGGAATATCATGAAAAGTATGCGCGGTTACTTAGATGCACAGTTCAATGTTGAAATGAACGGCATCGAACAAAATGATGCTAAAAAAGACAATATGCATATATATTTTCCAAACCTTGAAAATTTTGTATTGAATTTCAATTGTGAATGTTTGTTTCATTGATTTTTTATTAAATACTTGCATAAATATATATCTTTGCAAAAAAAAAAAAAAAAAAAAAAAAAAAAATGTACTCTAATAAATTTAATTTTGAACATATATATTGTTTGCAACATACTTTAACAAGAAAAAAAATACTTCAACCCCTTCAGTTTCGGGTTAAGCGATTTTCAAGTATTCGGTTTTTTTTTTTTTTTTGTTGCTACAATGCTGAAGAGGTACAGGGAACTCTTTGGTGGGGAAAAAATAGCTATTCCGAGAAAGTTCTTGAGCGATAATTTGATGAAGTAATTCTAGAAGGCTGGAGAGTGAGTGAATATTAACGTCGCACTGTTCAGCTATACACGAGGGCTTTTGGAGACGGTCCGCGTAATTTTGAACCATGGTCAAGTGACGCGGACGACACCTGAGTTGGCACCCCTCTCTCCTAACTACCACACCAACGGGAGGACGTTTGAGCTCTCGATAGATTTAACGTGCATCGTTCCCCCTACACGGCGGGTCTTCAGTGGTACTGGGATCGAATTCATGACACGCTAGCCACGATCCGATGCCTAGACCACTTGGCTACCGCGGTCACTCTAGAAGGCTGGAAAGCCTATTTAAAAACTATGTAGTGCATGAGTGTCAAACTCAAAGTCTAACTTGGGCCAAACAAAAAAGTTAAACATGAGTTGTACCGCAGAAAAAAAGTCAATATTCGTAGAAACGTAGGTTTATTTCGAATAATACATTATAATAAACATATTCTAAAGAACAAGAAAAATTTAATGCTTAAGTCCCGACACTTGACATCTCTTCGCTGCCACCATCTTTCCTATTTTGGGAGAATTTTTTTTTATTTTGTCATTATTGTGTGAATTAATTTATTCACCACTACCGCATTTGTTAATACCGAGATAAGTAGAAATTTATTATTCAGTATACACCTATCATACCTGCTATGCTGAAGTCCAATAAAGGTTCTCACCCGTTTTGAGAAATTTGAACTTTCAGAAATTGAGATTTTAACCATTTTTTTTTTTTATCAGAATTTTTTTTTATTTAAATAGCTGTTTTGGCTTTACAAATTCTTCATATAATTTTAAGTACCAAACTAAGCAAATGTTCATACCATGTGATAATTTTATTCTAGCCTACGTTTTAATTAATATATTTCAAAAATTATTTGTTAGATTTGTTCAAAACTCATCTCAAAAGCTGTGTGTGAATTATTAGTAGTGAATATCTGAATTTCGCTTTTTTTTTTGGAGCAATCAACAACCCTAAACAAAGTTAAGAGTAAATTAATCGAAAAAGGAAACAATAGTGTTCCTTTTAAACTGTATATTAAAAGACTGTAAAATAAATTTAGTATACTTCTATATTCAAATGCACAAAATATTTTGCTATTATGAAGGGATAAATGTTCATTGCAGGCCGCTGGATGTAGTGGAATGAAGTTCAATGTTAGTCAATCAAGCAGTCGCTGCCAAACTCTAATATTGCTTTTTCTCTGCGAGAATTTTAAGATAGTATTCTTGTAGATTTATATTAGTTTCTTGTTGAAAGGAAACCATTACGTTTACTAGAGTTCCACTTTAAAATCTCGGGAGTTAATTGGAAAGAATCCGCTCGTTAACTATGCGGACGTTTCCTATATTTAAAAAGTCCTTCCTCCACAACAATATGTACACACCCAACTTTTTTTTTTGTTCTCTCTAGTACGAATATATATATATATATCGGGGATTCCTGCTTTTTGTACGAGGACGATTTGATTTAATTTATGACAGTTTATGGTAATAAAGAAGTTCGAAGGTGAAGTTCAGCCATTAACAGCTTATTTAATTAGCGAGGGCTTGAAATTTGCTACAAGCATGGAATTTGTTCCATGCTTGTAGCAAATTTCAAGCCCTCGCCTGACATAGAGTGTGCATTATAATTTCGACGTAATCATAAGTTTTGTGAAGCAGGATATCAATAATTATATAAGCTACTTGACGGCGGGGGAGAGAGGGAAACAGCCTAAAAAATACTTTAAAAAAAAAAGCCGAACTGAGGTCGTTAATAGCGAAAGAAATTCTTCGTTCGAATCTATGCAGACGGTTTGTGCTAGACATATCTACTGATAGCGTTTTTGATCCAGTTTGTAAAAAAACGTACAATTGTTATAAAGTAGCGAAAAGTACAGTTGTTAGTAGTTTTAACCTTAATTTTAGCTTGAATTTTTATGTTATATGTACTTATAGACTGAATTTTCACTATATATTAATTTTAATTATTAGTAATAAAAATGATTTGATTATTGTTTTATAAATATCTAACAGATTTTATTATTACAACTTTTTTTTAATAAAATATTTGAGTTTTTTTATATTTGTGGAACACACATCCCAAAATTTTCCATATGTGTTGCATTTATTATTTTTTAAACAGTTTTCTAAGGAATCTATTGTGTAAAATGAGTTGGGTGTAGCACTAAAACTTAAGTCTATTCCTATTAAGCATATTTATTAAAAGTTAATCCATTTAGTTTTTAATTTCAAACTAAGGTTAAAAGAAGCTACATATTTCATTTTTAGCGAGGTTTATATTTTTCTATAATCAACGTAAGCTTAAAATTTGCGTAGCAGGATCAGGGACGTCTTAAGACTCTTTGAAGCCCTGGGGCCCTTATGCAAAAGTAGACCCAACTTGAAATCTTTAAAAGTATACAGCATTAATTGTCAAAAATTCATTCCAACAGTAATTTGAAACAAATGTGCATGACCCACAAATCTCAAAAACCTAGGCACAAACTGGTTCGACCAATGGCCGCATTTCGACTAAATGAAGGTTTATGGTATTAGGCCTATGCAGAGACATGGACAAGAGTCATCTCATAATAATACAGTTTTACCACTTTTGCCAGTTGATATATATATGCAGTTTGAAATTCCATGTTTTTTGGAGAATACAGGATAATATTTGTCCATTAAAATGATCTGGATCATGATTTTATTAAGACAAAGTCGAGAACGAAACGAGGCTCCCCTTAGGGCAAGGCCCTGGGCCCATGTCTTAAGACGTCCCTGAGCAGGATATTAAGAATTATAAAAGCAACTTGAGAAACCAAAAGAGAGCTACTAATAACAGACTTTGTAATAACAAAATCTACACGAGGACGCTAATAAGGAATGAAATTAGTCATTCGAATAAACACCAACAGTCCTGCTAGACATACGACACGTCTAAATTGACGATAGCATTTCAGATCCAGTTCGTAAAAAACGTACACGCTTGTTATCAAGTAGCGATGAGTAGTTTTTATCCTTGAAGCCCAGTGGTAGTGTATCACACTTCCAGGCCACAGGTTCAAGTTTTGGGTTGGGCAAGGTCTACTCAGCCTTTCATCCTTCAGTGGTCGATAAATGAGTACCAAACTTCCTTGTAAACTGGACACTGAGAGTTTCGCGCTTCAGACTGTGGACCACTTGACCGAAACATCTGCACGTGCACCCCAGTGCCTAATGTCATGTTAACCGAGACAGGCAACAGTACGTTTTGGCCCTAGTTCAATTTCATCCTTAATTTCAGTTTGAATTTTTATATGTTGTAAGCATTTATAGACTGAATTTTCCCTTTATACTAATTTTTTTAAAAATTCTCTTTGTAATAAAAGTAAATTGTTCATTCTTTTTTAATATCCAACATGGATTTATTACTACTTTTTTTGTACAGTTTTTGGGGGGAGGGGATATACTTAAGAGATTTTTCATCTCTTGCACAACTTTTTAAAGTTGCGGAACATATCCCTAAATTTACTATATAACGCATGTATTCTTTCCAAGGAACATATTTACTGTGTAAAAAAAAGTTGGGTGCAATTAGGTCCTTCATTTACTTAGTCAATACATCTATCTGAAGTAATTCTAAAAACCATTTCAAAACAGCTTTAGAACACACTGGTAACTTTTAAATATTCTCCCCCTTTCCAATCTTTTAAAAATCTTATCTAAAAATTATTAATTTTAAAGGAAAGTTTTAAAATTTTTACCCCCCAAAAAATTGACTGATTTTCTTTACAAAAAATTGACTGAAAAACAAATGGAGTACATAAATGTATAAATTTACATAAATGAAGCAGACAAAAATAAATGTCAGAAAATTTTATAATTGCAAAGACAAAATATACAATCTCACCTTTTATTACTGAATTCCTTGTTAAAAATATAACCAACACAGCATTAAAAAAATCTTAACAGAAAACATTTAGAACTGCTGAGCATATTCAATAAAAAAGTACAATCTGAATTCAATGCAAAAGAGTTTCCAATATCATAGATATCGACTATCATAGATATGATCAAAGAAACTATAAAATTTATCCACACAGTTAATAATTCTTTGTAGTTTTAAGAAAAACAATCTTTATTGGATCAAAAAGTTTTAAATTAAAATCAAATACATGATAAACCACAATTGTACATACATGTAAAAAAACTTTCCATTTTTTTTTTTTTACTTAAAAAATTATAACAAAGTTTGTTAGTTTTTAAATTGCACAACTGAACCAAGAAAGATAAGTAAACAATACCAAAAACCTAAGCAACACATTTGAAATTCCAAATTAATCTGCACTACATGGTCTTTTTTAAAATTTGTATCATGCCACATTTACTATTTATGAAGTAATAAATATTCAATTTCAGTATTTACAATATGTTAACCATTCCAGTAAATAGAAAATAAATTTAATCAATGAGCAAATTGTGCATGAATAATAATTAGTGAATAAATAAGATTCAAATAAAGATTTCCATTAATTAAGATTTCAAATCCATACACATTAAGAAAATTCTAATTGAAAACAACAAATTTTAACAATATATACATTAAGTCAATTTGTCAAAGAACAAATATTTTAGGATTTCTCTCAAAAGTAGGCTTTTAAAATATATATATGTATATTTCACCTTGCAATGATTAGTATGCAACTTTTGACACTAGTAAAACTCCATTTAAAAACGATTTTAAAAGAAATGATAGTTCACAGAAAATATTAACTCAACAAAAACCACCGGTTTTCTCTTCATAACTGTTATTTCATTATTTACTAGACTAGAATATTTTGAGGCAGTGAGAAAATTTATTTTTAACACTAAAATACATTAAAAAAAAACAATTTTCAAAAATTCAGAAAGATTAACATTTTTATGGTAAAAAACTGTCTTCATATTCCAAAGTTGGCCATTAAGCATTGAGATTTAAATACAATGCATAATTCAACTCGATCTTTCTAAAAAGGCTTTGTTCATATAATATACATATTTACTTAGCTGAAAGAAACTAAATCTTTTTAGAAGAAATCCATTATAAAAAAAATATACATATATACATAACATCTTAGGATTACTATCTATAAAACATGAGCAATGAGCTAACTGAAAAATAAATCCTTTCTAGCAACTTTTTACAACACATCCAACCTACAATCTTCACCAAGAAACCTTTTCTAACTGTGCACTTCAAAAAACAAATGTTTCTACACAGAAGTTCTGTATGGATATCTAATTTACATACATCTAAGCACTAAAATAAACTAGCTAACAATATATATATTTTTTAAAAATGACAAAATGCATAAGTGTATCAGTATGCACTCAAAGGCTGGTTAAAATTCAAAGCTTATATACATAACTTAAAATAAACCTTTATCACAGATATACAAGATTTACAAATGAAAATAAATAAATCTTCTGCACTTTCAAAATAGAATGAACAGAAATTTTAAAATTTGACCCATTCTAATAGCACTAATATACAAGGAATATCATTAAACTAAAACTAAGTAAACCAAGTAAAACACCATAATTTAATAAATATACCATATCCTAAGTAAACGGGAAAAAATTAAAATCTAAAAAAATTTGGCGCATTAAAATAAACACTTATATACATATAAAATTTTTTAAATATGCTTAAACAATAAATTAAATATAGAATTTATAGGCATTTTAGTAAATATAAGCAAAATTTCATTACATACTCTAAAAAAGTAAAATTTTGCAAAATTTTTGAAAACATTAAATTATTTGTAATCATATAATGATTGCATTAAATTTTTTAATGACAAGGAATTCAGAAATTTTGTTACATTGAAAATTTTAAGCAACATATTTAACATTACATGCTTTCGAATGTATTGCAAGATTACAAAATACACAAAATGGTAGAAAAATAAGATAACTCTACGCTTATTAATTAAGATTTTTTCTCAAGAAAGTTAAAATTTTATTATTTAAAAACTTAAATATTTCTATCTCATATTTAACTATCTCATACAAGCTAATGCACAACATAAACAGGGAGAGGCAAAAAAAAAAAAACCCTCCCCAGTTTCAAAAGGCAGTTACAAACAAAACAAAAGATACAGAAAAGTCTTTTATTTGTGAACAAATATGCCATTTTACATTAATTGGTTTTAAAAATTATGTCTGCTTAATGGTATCCTCCAATGGTGACACATTGATAAAGTAATTTCCAATGGAATAACAGCCACTGTCTGGGCGATTGCCTTCTTTAGAGCTTGCAAGAGTTGTAGGACGTTGTTTCTACACTTGAGGGTTTTCTGCTGCCCAGTAGAGAAAATTTTGTTTATTCACAGTATCTGACAAGTGGAAGTGGGCTTCATCAGACTAAATCAAAACAGAGCCGGGGAAAATGTTCTAAAGAACTTTCAGGAAAGACTTCGTCAATGTGTCACCATTGGAGAACACCATTTAGCGGACATAATTTTTAAAACCAATTAATGTAAAATGGCATTGCATTTGTAGTCTACAAATAAGACTTTTCTGTATCTTGTTTTGTCTGTAACTGCCTTTTGAAATTGGGAGGTTTCTTTGCCTCACCCTGAACATATAAAATTCATAAATAGTTCACCTTACTTAATAGTTGATATTTTCATGTCACGAGAATTATACAGTAATATCTTTTATTGTAGTTATTAAATCAAAACAACTTTTAAACATACAAGATGAAAATAACTCATGTAGCCAAAATCTTCAAAAGCGACCAAATATTATTTGAAGGCATCCTACTCATTTTCTGACAGAGGTTCAAACTTACAAGACATTAATTGTAGTTAGTGGATCTTATGTTGGATAGAAATAGGCAGTAGGAAAATGTTCAATAGGCAAACTTTAAAAAATGCATAATTTAATAACAAACCACGATGATAAATTATCAAAGTTGCTCTAATTATTAGTTCATAATTTTTTTAATGCTATTCACGTCAAAATAAGGCAAAATTTTCATTTCCCTAGCCAACAATATTAAAATCATGTTTAATTGACCTGTTAATTTTTGAGCTGCATGGATGGCCTTAAGCTTCCACTCATGCATAGTGTGAATACTAGACTTTCTTACAAGATTTGCATTTTTTGAATGTCCTCTCATTAGACTTTCAGGAACTCTCGGATTATTTATTGTTTCTGCCGAAATTTATTGATTACTAATAGAGAGACTAAGAGAGGGGATAGAACAGTAAGCATATAATTATTTCTGTATGAATCTCCTCTATGAACCATATGTCTTAAAGTTTAACATGCTCAATTCACAATATATTGAATTATTATTAATCAATAGTTTAAGGTACTCTACAAAAAGACTGCACAGATTGTAAATACTAATTCTAACTATTTATTCACTAAAAACAAAATAAGCCATTAAAAAAATAATTTTGCAAAATTTGTATAATAAATATTTTTTGTACTTATTCTCCTACTTTTTAAAATTTACACATCTGATTGGTCATCTTAAGGATGTCTTCGTTTAATGTTAAAGAATAAGACCCAAAACTGGAATATTTTTCAAAAATAAATTTTTAAAAAATGAAGCATTAAAGTCATATTCTTGCTTTGCTATCCTATAGAGAAAGCACCAATTTGTTTCACTACTCGCTCAATTCCTGCTATTAGTTCACACTCTCCATATTTATCTTGTTCAAATTTTCAATCATTAATAAAATGAATTTTAAAGCACTCAATTGAGCTGAAATTTTATATACATGATTATTTTGGATGACAATACAGTGATTTAATTATAATTAATAAAAATTTATTAAAATTAAATATTTAAAGAATTACAAATGCAGCTACATTGGCATCATTTTTGGAGACTTGGCAACTAGTGTCAAAACTTGAAAAGGTTTCTCACATTTTAAAGCACTCAATTGAGCTGAAATTTTCTATGCACTATTGTTTTGGGTAACAATATGAAAATTTAGTTTTATTAATTAAAATTAATTAACTGAAATGAATTTAAAGAATTACAGATACAGCGACGTTGGCTTTATTTTTAGTGACTTAGGTCAAAACATTAAGATTTTTTCCCCTCACATTTCAAAGTATTCAGTTAAACTGAACTTTTATATACATGATCATTTTGGATGACAATATACTTTAATGATAATTAATTTCCACTTTATGTTGCGTTTCTGTCATATGTATATACATATTAAATAATTACAATTAATATAAATAAAAAGTAACTAAAATAATTTTTTTGTTGATCAAAGTAGGAATTGACTAAAATTTTTTTTATGTTGCTTGTTTTTATTTAAACTGTTTCACATTGTTTCTCCTATACCATAATGTAAATGAACTATTTTTTACATATTAAAATGAAAAATTGGTTGTTTATGGGACATATTAAAAATTTTGAAAATACTACATTATAAACAAACATATGAATAATGTTGGAAATTTTTATGAAAATTTGAGCATTTTTCTGTCAGAAAACGTGCTCTGCATTTAGTTCAGGCTCTTGTACATCTGGCGAAGACAGCCTTAAGCATAAGGATAAACAGATTAGTAAAAACAAAGTCACATAAATTTACTAAGACTAATGGATGGGTCATGCGAATCTTTAAGAATTATTCAAATAACCCTTGCAATAAATGTTATTTTGAAGAATATATGCAATTATGTCAATCATTATAATTACTAATTATCAAGATATTTAAGTGTATATACACATGTTTAAACAAAAAATAGGACACTCATTTCCCTGAAAACTTCAGAACTACAAATTATGAAACAGTAGAAGCAAAAATGTAAAGCACCAATTTTTAAATGTTTAACAATAAAAATTACAAGATCTATATAACAGATCCATAATAATCAATAAAATTCTTATTGCTTAGTAAAAAAAAAGGATTTATATACATAAAAATTGCTAGGAGTATATGTAGTGATATATCAATATATTTTAAAATCTGAAGCTAATCACTACATAATCATCAATCAATCTGTTGTAAACTCCAACTACCATTCAAGAAACTTAATGAACAATTGCTTGAGTTGTAAGAATATTCTCTCTTCCAAATTCTGTATAGCTATTGTTTTGCAGAGAGTTAACAGTACGCAAGCTATTTTGTGAAGTTGTGATGTTGACACGATCTTCACTGTTATAAAATTCACTATTTTGAAGAGTGAGATCTTCTGTTATAAAATGTATCTGAAAATTTTCAAGAGAAAATTATTTAAAGAACAAGATTTAAAAAATTTACATCATAGAAGTACAATTTTTCTAGATTTAAAAAAGTATTTGAACAGATTGCGAGAACACTTTACAAAATCCTGTTAAGTTTTACAGAATAAAATTAAAAACCTTTTATACAGGAATTTATTGATCTAAAAACAAATGAGATACCTGTAATAAATATACATCACTCTAAATATTAAAGAAATCAGAATATCAAAATTTAGAGCATTTTTCTATCCTAAAAATGCATATTTTCCCCTTCTATCTTAACATAAGGTGTAGACAACTTTACCTCATTTGTTAATTCTGGTTATCATATAAATTTAAACCTTGTACTATAAGCTCATATTTGTAAAATACATTGATAGTAAATGCACAATATACTAATAGTTTAAAAAGGTATGTATGCTATATAATATTTCCATTAACAAAATCAAACCAATTTATTAATTCATACTCAAGATTTACTGTAACTGCATTTAATTGCGAATTATTCTACCCTTATTTCTTTGAAATCAGAACTTCTATATTATATGGTAGTTTTTTTCCCCTCCTGTTTGGTTAATATGAAATACTGAATAAGTTAGGGGATTATATTTGTAAGATTAGACATATGTGAAGGAAAATATCACCATGCACATATATATAATAATAAATCCACGTATTAAGGTGATAACATAGAGTGATAATAGTTGAGAAAATCACAAATCTCCAGCATCACACGTTTTTAAATAAAGTTATCACAATTTTCATTAATTTATAAATTTGATAAAATAACTTTAGATTTGCTGAGCTATCCCTTTTATAATATAACTAGAATCTTGAATCTTTCACTTTTATCCTTTGATAATGTTAAAAAAATTTAATCAGTAACCCTTCTCATACTTATAGAAACCAGTAAGATTCTATGACTCTGAGATTTGTAAAGAAAATTAAGCATGTTATAATTGTAGTAGTTTCTAAAATAACAAATAATTTCTTACAAAATCTTATTTAATATTTATTTCATAAAATAAACATCTAACAAATGTTCCAAAATAAATTCAGAAATAAATTTATAGTCTAAATACACCAATTCCTAAGCCATGAATTTTCGCCTATCAAATAATTCTTTATACGAGAATGAAAGACAGATTTTTTATACAAATACTTTGTTCTATGCAAAATCAAAAATAATCAGAATCAAAATATACATTCAATCAATGAAACATATTTTTAAAATCTATTTTGCCGATTATATATTCAAGAATTATTAAATGTTTATATAATGTGGGAATCTTTTTACATAATTTATATAGTGAACAAACAAAAAACTTAAGTAAAGAAAAAACTTTAAAAATTGAAAAATAAAAATGGGAAGCATTTTCAGAACTTTTACATTATACCATTGACCAATTTCACTAAGTCAAAAAATGTCACCAAATGCCGAGATATGCAGTTATTAACAGAAACTTATTCCTGCGGAAGTTTAAATACAAACTTGATCATGCGTGTTCTAAAATATAAAATTGTTTAAAAAATTTATAATATTCTGTTATTTAGTTGTGAAAAACTATTACAGTTTTGGATTTATTTTTATAGAAGTGAACACAGTATTTCCAAAAATATGGTCCAATACCTAAATATCCACAAGACTACAGTGTTTACTAAAAAAAGGAAACATAGTAGAACTGTATAACAGCATTTAGCATTTGTAAATTCATGCAGTGTCTATATAAAGAATTGTTAGAAAATAATTCTAACACTTTTTCTTTAAAGATACCCTATTAAATTTAATATCTATTTATTAAAAATTTAATCTTTTATCCTCATACTTGTTATCTAGGGAAAAAATATGAAACAGCTTATATTTGCAAAAATCCATTTATATAAATGTTTACATCTTCCACTAGGAGGTCCTGTGTATAAACAGACTATATTTGTGATCTACATCAGTCTCTAGTCTGGTTTAGCTTAAGAATGTTGGTGTTTTCTTATAGGATATATATATATGTTTCCTTTTTCTAAATTTATTTTAGTTGAATAATAAAATTATTCAATTTCAACTTAAGGGGACACAGTAAGATTCAATTGACAAAATAGGTCAAAAAATCAAATCTAATTTTTTTAGCCTAAATTATTCTTTATATCCTTTTCTATAACATCACAAAATTTGAAAGCTTTAAACTTAAAAAACACAGGACTATGATAGTTTTTATGATCCTTTTTACTCGCATCTCTATGGCAAATCAAAACTTTAAACTTATTTCTCTCAGAAAAATAAAATAACTAGTTTGTCTTCATTTAAAATGCCAAGGCTTTTTTTTCTATTGTGCCTAATGCTTCAATTTTTTTTTTTTTTTACCTATTGCTAATAGTACTTGTGACAAAAGTTGGTATGCATTTTTGAATCAAAGCAATACTTATTTTTTAAAAAATTGAACTCTGAATTTATACATTTTCTAAGGAATTTTGAATAAACATTCATAAAAAGTATTGTACAAATACCAATCATATTATCGCAAAACCCATACTAACTTTTATTATACATAGTTTGACATGCTTAAAAATCAAATTTCATGCGTGTACATATATTTTTGTAAGAGGAGTAGCATTTTAAAATCCCTTTTTTTCCCTTACAAAATTAAATGGCTAGCATTTTATGAAATTTTGAGCCCAAAATCAGTTTTACATAGGAGGTTCCACTTAGGAGGCAACCAAAAAATTTTTGAAAATCCTTAAATAAAAATTTTTTGCGTAAATCGTACCATGTCCCCTTATCTGGATTGAAGTACATCAAGTAACAATAAGTCGAAGTAAGTTTAACAAGAACTCATTCGTTGCAATTTTGAAAGCAATAATCTTATCCCCCCTCCCGAATATTGTAGTAATTACTAGATTTAATTTCAAGGGTGTATGTTTGTTTTTTAAATATTGCATTTCATTTTTCTAAATTGTTAAGAATTTATTTTCACAATAAAATTATATAGAAACAGCATATGCAGGAATTTGTCATGCATAACTGGATATGATAGCATTTGGACAATAGTATATGCAAATCAGTGGCATAACCGAGCCCCCTGTAAAGTCAGGTTTTGGGCCCCAAACCAGATCTTACAAAGAGTATAAATTTAGAGTTAGTACGGATTTGCGGGGGTATACGTTACGCCACTGATACAAATACTGCATTTTCTATCTAATATAATTGATCACAACATTAAGCCAAATCAATGAAATAACTAAGACTTACTTTAGGAGAAGATATAGATATTTTCTGCATTTCTTTAGCATAAGTAAGAATAAAGCTATCAAAAGCCAATACTAATAGCCACTCAGCACCAGTACTAATAATATGCTCTGTAAATCCCTATAAAAGATATTGCAAGACTTCATTTTTGAAATAATTTAAACCGATTCAAATACAAAAATTAAATATTAGTATTCAAAAAAATTAAAAGTAAAGGATTTAATAAAGTACAATACAGTTTCTAAAACTGATTAATTCTTTTTCGGTTACCCTTTAAGTTTACTTCATTTTTATAAAAATTACATCTACCATTGAAATGGAAGATCGAATAACTACCCTTGATTATTAATTACTATAATTTAACCTGTTTAATCTTTTAATATAAAAAACAAGTTGTCATTTCAGAAAAGAAGCCTAATTATTTTACACAGACTAATCCATATCTTAGTTTCATCCCCCCCCCATTCCTTTTTAATGGGGCTGTAGGTTAGTAATAACCATTGCAGACCTAGTACATTAAATAGGGGGCTGGTATCACTTTTTAGAGTGGCACCATATAGGTGGATATCAATTGCCACAATGTGATTTTGATGCCTAGTCTCCTCCACAGTGAGTGAACAAAAACATCAAACTATTCAGCAACTCGAAGGCTTTTAATGATGGACCTTGTAATTTTGAATCTTGGTAAAGTGATGAGGATAACACCTAAGCTGGCACCCCCTCTCCTAACTTCAACACCACAACAATGGGAGGACGTTTGAGCCTCTACATATTTAACTTGCATCTGCCCCCTCTGCAAAAGGTGGGTCTTCAGCAGTAAACTAGACTTGAAATATGGTACATAGGTCAGGAGTCAATTTCCTTGATAACTGGGCTATTGCCGTCACAGTTTCCTCCTAGCTCTGACTATACAAAACTGAACTAGGAATTTAATTTTGCCAACAGCACCCAAGCCAAACAGATCTTTAACATGTTACATAATCACACAACATGAATGCCATTGATTTTTTGCATCACAAAAATCTACAGACTTGGGGTCAAACCCACAAACTTGGGCCTACAAGGCTAGCGTCAAATCAACTATGCTACCCAATCGCCTCTCAGTTCCTTAAATGGCATGTATTAGGCAAGGTCAAACTTTTTAGTTGTTTACCATACTTTGAACTCTTTAAATGTTAAGGATTTGTTTCAGTAATATAAAGTACATTCCACAATTAGTGAAATTTTATACAGTATTAGAAAAATAAAATTGAATAGTTTAGAATCTTAACTCTTACTAAATATTCAAATAGGATTTGCATTATATCCGATTTCAATATATTTATATCGAATAACAGAGTCGGACAATGAGAAACTATCTTCTCGTGTAAAATGGAATTGGTAAAATTCTTTAATTTATCTAAATATGAATTAATAACAGAAAATTATTCTTGAAAATGAAGCATTTTATAATGTTACTTTTTCATGAATTAAACATTATGAATGTTCTTTAAGCAACTCACATGCAGACTAATTTGTTCTAATTCTTTGAGTAAACAAGTTACTGAAGAAATAGAAAAATGTTTACATAAATAGTTTTGTCATTTGATGAGATTTAAATGTATGAAACAAGAAAATAGAAAAGCGTAATTATGAATATATATATATATATATATATATTATATACACACATGTAAATATAATATTGGAAATGTTTATGATAATGTAGTCTTTATATAAATTCAAAAAGACACATTATTAACATACTTCTCACACATGAAGAGCAAGTAACTGTTCTGACTATTTTCAATACTTGACTTTCCATTTTTTGACATAACTTTTTGAAAATTGTAAAATTCAACTTATTTAAGAAAAAAATACTTAATTTCTTTAATGGAGAAATCCCAATCTCAAAAATTTAGTACTATGTATTCACAAATAGTAATACAGGCATTTTTATTGAACTGCAAGACATACAATTAAAAAAAAACATTCATATTAGTCTTCAGGATAAACCAAGCTTTACTTTTTAGAGAGAATAGGTTATTTGGAGATTGAATAAAAAATCATTATGGAATTAAGGGTCTTATAAGCTTTGATACATTAAAAAGAGCAACTACTTAAGTTTTGCAGGACATATGCCTCCACTAAACAGTTAATTCAAATAGAATAACAATTTCAACAGGTTGAGCATTTTACAATATCAATAAATGGAGAATTTTTCAAAACAGGATAAGTCTACATATTGCTAAATTTAACATAGAAAAATTAGCTTATTGAGAGAGAATTTCCCGAAATACACAGCATAAAAGAAAACTTAGAACTAGAAGTACTCACTCCATCACCTTCATGCCATTTTGTAGGATCTTTGCCATGAAATTTTTGGCGAGCTAAAGTGCCAGCAACAAGACCTTAATAAATTTAAGATAGATAAAGACTGAATATAAAAATGTTACAATAGTTACTTATTCCATCTATATGTTAATTCATAGCACATTTAAAAGAAGAAATACTTAAAATAAGATTATTTTGAAAATTATTTTATCATATGTTCAATACATAGTAGATACCTTAGTATTTGAACTTTAATATTATAATGCAAAATTTTCCAAGATTTTTTTCCGAGGCACTGTTAGTAAGTGGTTGTTACAATTAGAGAATACTTTCAATAAAAGGCAAAAAAGCTTTTTGATCTCTACAATTTATAATTCTGCACAAACCTCTCCATACCATCTTTTAAACTGTATAGGACTTCATAAGGTAAACAACTACATTTCATCCCATATAAATGATTCTTTGAAATTTTTTGAACTCAGACTAAATAGTCTTTACCTCTGCTATGTGGAATAAGTAGCAACAAGAACATTACAATATCTGAATATTCCCTCCATACAATTACAATATCCCCTTCCTATTTTCTGTGGATAACTTTAAATATTGCTTACAAATCTCTTTTCTGGTGGGTGAAGTATTTATTGAAGGTTTTATAATATTAGTATCTTTAAAAAAAATTACATTTAATCTTAAATTATGTGAGCTCCCACTTTGATTAAGAATCATTCAGTTTGTGAAAAGGTAGAGAACATGATAAATATATAAAAGTTAAATTTTACTTTAAAACTTTTTTCCCCCTAATGGGCTGCAGATTGGTGATTTACCATTGCAGACCTAGTATATTCCAGTAACTGGTGTCTCTTTTTAGTGCGGCACCATATAGGCAGATACCAATAGCCGCAGGTAAATTTTATGTCCAGTGTCCTCCTCAGAGGAAGGCACCTGAGCTCTGGCAATGTAAAACCGTCCTTTGGATTTTAATTTTGCTGAGATCATACAAGCCAAACAGGCACTCCAAGGATTTTTTTACATGCTGCATAATTATACAACACTAACACTGTTGATTTTCTGCATCATGAAAATCCACAGACATGGGCCGGGGTCGAACCCGCAACATTAGGCGCAGAAGGCCAGCAACAAACCAACCACACCACCCAGCCGGCACTTTAAAACTAAATGATAGAAATTAAAAATAACTGAATATACACCAGAAAACTAAAGCACTTGTACGATGATAAATTCAGCTCTATAAACATTTAAGTTTAATTGAAAAAAATTAAAAAACCAGATATATATCATTGATAATTAAAATATTTTCACATGTATCACAATAAAAACACATGTACCAAATTATCAAAGTAATATATAATTTAAGAGAAACAAAAATGTATAATTTATAAAATAAAAGTGTATAACAATTATTAACAAATTAATGAAAAAGTTAATAGCAATATAGAATTTCAACCAATATATTACCTTTAAAAATTATAACTCTCTATAGTACATAAGTTATTTTTATACTTCTACACTTAACATAATTTTACATTTACATGAGATGTCTATTAAAAAATTGAAGACACAAGCAACCAAAATACATTATCAAAAAAGGAAACACTTTTTATCAATTATGAACTGTCACATCCACATTGGTGAAAATTCATCTTACTAGAGAATTTGCTACATTTCTTAAAATTTTAAAAGGAAACTACACATAATTTCCATGCAATTCTTTCTTCTCTTCTGGCTAGTTTTATTTTAACCAGAATTTCTAAAAACGAGGTTATGGGATTTGCCAATGACAGAAGAAATTGCTGTAAAATCATTTCATGAGACAACGTTTTGCCTCGAAAGTACAATTGTTTCAATTCATATACCATGAAGTAATTTTGAAATAATATATTAATCAACTTATTTGAAATCAGAGATGATAATTCATTACAAAATGATTTCTTGCCTTATACCACAACTATATAATTTCTGTACGGTACTTTGGCTATTTTCAAATCTATTGCATCAAAAAGCATAGAATGTTGCTAGAGTTTGCAATTTTTAAAAGTAAATCAAACTTAAAATATAGTTATTTATTCATGCTTAAATGTTTGTATAATTTTTTACTGAGTAAATCTTATTCTTTAATGAAAAAAAAACAAAACTGCCAAACTCTGCTAACCAGGTTCCTATGATATACAAGTACCAACTTTTCACATTGAAAGTATGAGAAAAAAGCAAAATAGATTTTTAAAAAAAATGAAATTAATATATTGCATTCTATTAAAAATATTTAAAAAAAAAACAATGACTTGGTTTACAAATTTTTTTATCTTATTTTATAAATTAAGAGTTACAGCACAGCATTTATTTTTGGAAAGGATACTTGTAACAAAAGACGCTGTCTGAATCAGAGAGAAAAATACCCTCAACCTTGTAATGAAAACAGAATTAAGTAGAGGACACACATAATGGGAAATAATCGTTTGTATCCAGCTGTATAGTGTTGCACAACCAAATGCCATTAATGCTCCACACATATGGACAATTATAACTGATGTTTCCTGAAAGTAAGGGGGGAAATCTAAAATATTAGTCAGTCACTTTTTAAATAACCTTTTTGCTCAGAGGAAAAAAACTGGAGATAAAAATATACTGAGCAATGTGATGTATTGTAATGGGATATATGACTCATTACAAAATATGTATATTATTCACTTACAAACATCAAATTTTATAATGTGCTATCTATACAATCAAAGTGATAACACTAGGAAAAAAATGATTAGAATGCAATACAACTTAATCATAAATATTGAATTCATATTATTTGGTTAAGGTGGCTTTTGATTAATTTTTAAAAAAATTTTTTACAACCATTTCTTAAAACTATTATTTGAAGAAAATATAAAGCATCAAGAATACAGCTTTTAAAAATATATACAAGAAAAAAAAATAGAGGTAATTTCATGCAGTTCAAATGCATTATTCATAAAATATGGCATTTATACAAACTGGCTTAAAACTTGTTAGCAAAATAAAAATTTTCAATTATAAAGTACATAATAAATTTTGATACTGCTCTTTCCACATGTTATTAAAACTTATATACAAGTCTAAATGTTTTATAGTTTTATGGTGCAAAAATCACCATTATTTGTAAATCTTGACAGCTACAGATATGCCAGCAAATGCTAGACAAGAGATTTGTAAACATGCATTTCTTTTAAAGAATTCTTTAGTTAAAAATTCTTGAAATCTAGGGATATTAAACATAGTTAATTCCCTAGATTAATTACCTTAAAAATAATTACTATAATATTCAATACCTTAAAAAATAATCATTTAAAAACCAAAAAACTACAAATTTTCCCCATTTTTATAAATTTTATTAATAGAATTAATTAATACATTAATAGAATGTTATCTGTATCTTTATCAAGTGTATCAATGCATATCCCACATCTGAACTCCATAAACCAAAGTTAAAAGAGAGAGAAACATAAATAAATCTTAAAATAAAAGTGTCATAATTATATTGAATATCTTGATTAAATAAAAATATACATTAGTTTATCTGAAGCAAAATTATAAAAAAACACATAATTTTTGGCCATTTAATAACTTGAAAAATTAATTTACTATACACAACTCGCATTAATAAATTTTGCTTGTCTTTGATTAAACATCTTATTGATCAACAAATATTAATACTATAGATTCAAATATTATATATAATGCTAGAATTTTAATTCACCAATTAAAATTACAGAAAATAAATACCTGATAATTAGCAGTTATATTTACACCAACACAACCACACCATCCAACAAGCAAAGCCCACCAGTTGAGTTTTAAAACTATAGTGAACTCTGAAGATAAGTGATCTCTATAATGCTGTTCTACATGTTTATATTGAACATACATAAATATAGCCACTGTAAAGAATAAAATAAACTTTAGAATATAGCAAAGAATAATTTCAACACATAAATAAAATTTAAAAAATTTAAAAGATCCAGTTTTCTCTGGGATGAAAAATGGCACCTTTCTATTTAAAATTCATTAAGTTACAAATAAGTTAAATACTACATGCAATATTAATTGAAAATTATACATGAAATTACTTCCCAAGTATATATTATTTACAGTTTGAATATTCATTCACTTTTGAACACTATTAAAACAAAATATTCTTAAACTCTGGAAAAATTTTTAAGTTGGACAGTTTATACAAAATTTTAAAATATACTAAAGTTAATATTCTTCCACATTTTATGAAAAAGACTACATGAAGACATTTATAATTAAAAATATCAATATTGGATTCACCTTTATATTTACCATTGTTAAGAAACAGCAAAAAATTCAACAATTTGTGCCCTGCAGTGCATTTCAATTTTTTGCTCTTTTAAACAAAATTAGGCCATTTTGACAATAATTTTTTAAAATTTAAAATGGAATTTCAAGGACAGATAAGAATGTTCAGTTTCAAATCAGTTTAAATGTGTTAAAGTCTGTAGTTCATAAAACTAAATATATTCTATACTAATAAATAATTCATGGAGAAATATAAGGAACACTTAACATAACTTTTCTGAAATCTAGTGTAGGAGACTTATATGAATACTAAACTAAACTCAGTACTACAACAGCCCATGAGGGCCAAGGCCTACTGTGCCAGTCTCAGTATTTGTGACCTTAGACGCTGAGGTGCCCAAGCAGATGTTATGGTCAGGTGGTCTATTTGATATGACATCCCTACTGTTAAGTCCCCTAGTAAGATTGGTACTCATTTTATCATTTGACTGAAGGGATGAAAAGCCGAGTCAACCATACCCAGCCCAGGGATAGAACTTTGGGTCTGTGGTGTGGAAGCACAATACGCTACCACTTGACCACTAGGCTTGACTTATATGAATACCAATTTAGAAATTGTTAAATCAGCATTTAATGAAGTACAAGGTATTTAAAGTGTTTCTATTAACCCCATAACTGCATAGGAAAAGTTACCTAATTTGCTCCCTAGTAATTTTTCAACACAGATGTGTGCAGTCATGTGGTGTATTAGAAAAAAAGAAAAGGCATAATAAAGTAAACCTTCAAGGAAATAAAAGTGAATCCTTTACAAACAATGCATTCCAAAGCATTTCAAATTTTTTACAAATAGCAGCACAATTCAAAGATTCTTTTGGAAAGGCATGCATACTCGTTAGGGGCAGTCAAAGTACTGCCCGAGGGAAGTTTACATACACACCCATTACACAGTTAAGTAATTAAAAGTTTTAAGAAACGATCTCTCATTACTTGCAATAATGCATCTTAACCTAAAACACATTAAATTTGTACTTTTAAATGTATTAAATTTTGGTCTTTTATCTAGATTTTTTTTTTGTTTTATTCAAAAGTTTTACCGATATAACATTTAGAAATCCAAATTTCCTGTTGGATAATAGGTAATCATTGTTCAATGGAAATCAGAATCCTTTACCAATGAATAAATAACAGTATTAAATTATTTAACTTATAATTATTAAAATAAATGAGCCACTTCTGATAACAGCCAAAAAATTTTCACCTGCAACACAACCTCAAGGCACAAATATATTGTCATTTCAGAAAAATTGTGCATAAAACTTAATGAAAACCATGTAACATGAATCCTTTAAATTGTTAAGTTAACAGGCATTCAGAAAGTTTTAATAACTAGTTTAACTAAATTTACAAAATATAGTAAAGAGTAACCAGATAAGGGGAAAACTACAGTTACATTTTACTATATTCAATAGAAGTCTCATCAATACTAAAAAAGTACTATGCACACGCATTTTAAATTTCTTAATTTTCTACATATAAAATTTTTTACTTCACACTCTGATGTACTTGCAGTAAATTAATAGACATTTTACAAAGCTTGCGCTAAAGAACTTTGCAGAGAAATACACAATGGGCATTGTAGGTGCATCTGCTTAGCCAAGTGAACATTAAAAATATTTAATTCACATTTAAATACATTATTAGATACAAAAATACTCACACAAGAATGATACTAAATTTATTGCTTGGCTAAAAATGCAGCTCTCTGGCACATATGTGCCTGTGTCACTAATGTAAGGAAAACCAATTTCAACATGGTTCAAAGATATAGCAATACAGTACCTAAAATAAAATCAAAGATTTCATTATATATAGTTATTTTAAAAATACATACACACACAAAAGGAATTTTAAAAGAATGAAACCCTTAGTTAGCAAAAACAAAAATTTCACACATACAATAGAACATACCCTTTGAAGTGGTCCCTTTGGTAATGCACATACTTCTCCCAACACAGTCCCCATATAAGGAAACAATTATTTAGAATGATGTTAAATAGCCTGTTATATGTTCTGCATAATCTCTTCCCTGGATTCAAACAGTCTACCATGACACTTTCTACAATAGATGAAGACCACATAGAGCCCCATTGGGCGAGTAAGGAGTTTGATGAATGCATAATTACAATGGGTGGTCAACTTTTTTCTACCAGCCAGGACTACTACTTTTCATGCCAGATCCTTCGTATTGCACAGCATAATGAAGGCATTGCAAAACTTTCAGGTAATACTCATTTGTTATATTTATACTTTAGGATATATAACCTCATGAGAGTCAAAGAAAAGAGATCAGTCAGAGAAAGTCAGCAGACCTTCAAATTGTTGCAAAGGACCTGTGATGCTTTTTCTAGCCTAGACAATAGACGTTTCCACTGGAAGGAGTGCATCTTTGTCTCCTCGTTGCACACATACACCCATGACTCATTACTAGTGATAAGGGTTCTTAGGAAATTGGGATTCCTATTTGCTAGAGCAGAAACAATTTCTAATTGAAATTTGTTTCTGCTCTATTGCCAGTAGCTCTAGTACAGATTTTTAAAATACTTTCCATTCCTAAGACCCTCAGTCAAAACTAAATGGACTAATCCAAGGGGTGTCAAACCGCAGCTTTTTATACATAGGGTTGCAGTTCTTCAGACTTCTAGCTATACGAGTTATTAAAAAAATAATTATCTACTAAAAATTCTCGTACTTCTTTACAATTACCTATTGAAAAGATTTACCCTATTTGCATCTAAATTTAAATATTTGATCGGCTTAAGATTTATGTATTTAGCTGTTCTTTATTGACAGTGTTTTGAGAATCCAAGAAAATATGAAAATTGATTCTAAAGCAGTAAAAGTTTAATTTATTGGTAGAAATGCAACCTGGGAAGACACTTCTCAAAGTGATTTTCCACAATGTTCTTTTTTGCATACATGAGTATAGGAACACTTTTAAATACGAATAGATACACATTCCCCAACAAAAGTGACAAAAACACATTCTGTATTTTGTGACATGTTTAAGCATTAATAAAAAGAGTTGATATAACTTACATGCAGGAACAATCAAAGTAAAGTACAATTATTAGTATGAACAAGAAATTTTAGAATAAAGTTCTAAACAGTATTATTCACAGAAACATTTCTTCACATTGCTTGGAATCTTAAACCATTATGATATTTTGACACCGATTGTTTTTTAATCGAGTCACAAAAAAAAAAGATATCTTCAAAAGACTTAATTTTGGTAGGAATAGAAGAAGTTGCTTTGTGCAAAGCTTTATTATAATATTATAAATGAAAAATTTTAATTGGAGTGCAACAGTCTTGATTGCTACTGCTATCAGAGGCGAACCTCTTGCTCTTCTTGTACATGTGGTTCTTTGATACCATAGTTATCTAGTTTTCCTTGCAACTTGATTTTTCTCTTCAAAAGTTTGTCAACAACTAGAACTAATCCAAAGCATATTTTCATCTCATCTGAGAATTCATGGATCGTCATGCAACAAACTTGCATGATCAAAGTTGGCACTTCTTCAGTAGCTTTGACTTGCAAGTGCTGAAAATTTTATATTTTTATTGTATGTAATTACTTGGTACTATTCAGTTAACTGGGTACTATTTAATTACCAAATAATGCTACTGGATTGAGATGAAATATTAAAAACCATTTCCCATGATTTTCAATATGGTTGTTTAGAATGTCCACTGGGCGAGAGAACCTGGCTAACCAAAAAGTACCACTTTAAATAAAATTTCAAGAAAAGCAGAAGTAATTCTTGAAAAAACATAAAATTTAACTGCATATCAAAACAAAAACTATATATATATTTAAAGAACATTTTAATTTAGAATCATATATATAACTTCCTTAAAAAACAAATAGATTTTAGCTCTACAGATCATTCTTGTATTTAATTTAAGATAATATTCTATAATTATAAAAAAAAATGATTGAATATTATAACTCACGTGAGTAAAAATGAGAATGGAATTAAAACAAATATGCAGACAGGTAGGGCATGAATTCTTGTTAACATCTTTTACTGGAAAAAAAATGCATAAGTTAAATAGACATTGGTTCAGTGTTTAAAATTATACAAAAATATATTATTAAATGTTCTAATGAAACAATACCAATAAACCATACGGCAACACTAATGAAACATAGTATCAATATAAAAAATATTCATGTACAAAAACAAATTTACAAAATTGTTTATACATCATTAAAACAGAGGTAAGTCGAAGACAGACACACTAATTGCAAGTTAAAATTCTATACTTCTTTTGATAAAATGTTTATCAAGGGGAAAAAATTGTAAAAATATTTTCTGTAAATCAATGTAACTTAAAAATCTAGCACTTTTATCTTGTGATACATTTTTACAAACAATCTCAAATCTGCAATTTAGGACTTTCAAAATGTCAAGTTTTAGCTGTGCCAATTTTTAAATAGCTCCGAAATTAATTTACAAGTCCACATAAAGCCTATATGCAAAAATAATTCAAAATAAATTACTATTTGAAAAAAATTCATAAATGCAATATTACATTATCAATTTTGCTAAAAACAACAATTCTATGCTATTAATTACAGTCCCCTCCCCCTTCTATCAAGAACTACAACATAATATAATTAGATAATTACCCAAACCTTAACGAGTAGTTTCAGTGGAAGAACTTTCTCTACACTTTATAAAGAACATTAAACCTTAAAAAAACTTCATTTAAACTTTATATTGACTAGCCATAGAAATAACTAAATGTAACCATATTTTAGAATAATATGTTCATAGAATCCATTCATATATTTGGTAAAATGTACCAAAAGCTTAAAAATATTTTACAATTATTTGTACAAATGATCTAAAAATAAATACCTTGTTAAAGTTCCTTTTTTTAAAAAAATTTAAATTGTGTAGCACTTACATAATTTGATATAAAATATATTAAAAATTTCAAAATTTAATGAGCACAATTGAGTGTATCTACAGATGTGTTAAAATAACTTTCACTCAGATGGTAACTCTAGTATATTTTTTATCAGATTTAAACGAAAAATGTGATCTTGCAAGATAAATTAAGCATGACAAATGCTCATAACCCTTACAATGTGAAAGTAAACCTTACATCACATGAATAAACATTACCCAATCACGACTCAACTATCTGACAGTTTATTTTCTGACAATAAAAGTAAGAAAAGGTTTGCGGAAGGTATATAAATTCAACTTTCACATACATACTTTTTCAAAAGAACAAGGTGAAATCTCTTATAATGAATCCAAATATTTTCTTTTTTTCAGTATGGTGAACCGTTATGTCATTTTTAACAGTAAAACTAAATTCATTCAACTTTCACGAATTATAAAGGATTGTTTTGTCATGTCTATAAATTCAGATCATATCACTTCACTTTTAAGCACATGCGTCTAAAAAATTAAAAAAGACAGGGAAAAAATGTAAGAATCAAGATAATAACTTTAAATATAATTTATAATATTTAATAACTTTTCGATGAATGGAATTTTTATTTTTTGAGATCGGAAATTGCATATCACTTTGAAAAATATTAGATATTTCGGTCGAATGTTTTATGTAATACATCAAACTTCAAATGATCATTGTATTTAATTATTAACACTATTTTTTCTATTTATGTGATGAAAAAATTGCGTCGGCGGGTCATAAAATGACTCACAGTCAGCCGCATCTTCAAGTTGACAAGCTGCGTGGCCTTACTGAAATAAGGTTTAGGGCTGGTTTCGATATTGTGATATGTCCAGCAGTTATATGTGAAATAGATAAGAATGTGCTTGTAAAAGAAAAAGACAACTTTTTTTGTGTTCTGTAGTTTATTTTATTCTGCTACTGGAAACATGGGTATGAAATGTGCATTTGCACATGTATAATTTATTTTGCAATAAAATAGAAATTCAGATAATTTTTTGACAGCTACTATTAATAATAGAATTAAAAATTTTAATTTCACACGTCCAATAGCCCTGAAGTTTGTTTTTCATTTGATAAATTATGGTTCTATAAATAAAGTTGGATTTTGTGGTTTAGTTAGTTAAAATGTCGCGCATTAAAAAAAAAAATTAATAAACGATTAGCTTTAAGTTACAAGAGTATCCAACAGAATTCAAATCAAATTTACATGTAATTGATTCCTGGCTGATGTATTATACATTTGAAAAAAGATGTATCTATATGAAAATCACATTGACAACAGTTTTTTTAAAATAAAGTTTCAGAAAATGACAGTGATTTTTTTTACTAAGTTTAAAGTACTTATTTATTATATAAGACTATTTAAATTCATGAACATAGAAAATGAATGAGTATTGGTTATTTTTTAAGTGTGTTATCAGATGAAATTATATTTCTCAGTTTTTGTTTGCTTAAAATATTTTTAATACATACATTTCTAGAACATATATGAAGCACTTAAAATACTTGATAATTTTCAATAAGTATTTTTCAGCATAACCCAAATGATAGCTGTGTTTTAAGTCTGATATTGTGCCATTTTATAATATATTGGTATTTATGGATTTTGTATATTTGTCACCTATTATGTCATAATTGATACAGTAGACATAACATTTACTTTAATTAAATTGAATGAAATTATCTCAAAATGAAATTTATATATTTATTGTAAATGGATAGGAAAGCATGAGATTTCTTATATTTATGGAGCTCTATAAAAAGTATTTTCACCTTGGTTGTTTAGCTGTCTTGATTCTTGTAAATTTTAACTGTGGGAAATAATTATTAAGGCTTCTATAGTGTGTGTGTGGACTATTGCTGTAATGTAATGCATAATGTCTTTATTAAATGGGATCTAAATCTTATGAAGGGATTGAAATTCATTTTATGTACACGAAAGAAAAGTGAAAATGAAATCATTTCATTTGAGAATATGAAAGCAAATGCGTCTTTTAAAAATGTTAACCCTTGGGTTTTTTTGAAATTTCTAAGCAATTTCAGTTCCATAACTAGTGTTTATTTTGCTTCTGCTAATATTAGAAATAAATTGTTATATTATTGAATATTTTGTAGACTCCTGATTATGCATAGAAGAAAGAAAGATATGAAGAAAGGATATGCCTCCTGATAAAGCAATACACCACTACTTGATTTTTTGACACTTTTAAAACATTCCCAAATTTTTAGTATAATTCGGAGGATTTATGAAAAATTCTATGGGTTTCATAAAAATAAACACAAAAGGTATAAACTTTTTTCCCCATTGAAAAAAAAAAATGAGTTCAACTGTGATTGGTTAAAAGTTCTTTTTCAAAAAGTCTTTTATCTTCACTTAAATTTAACCAATTTTTTTCCTGGATTTTTATTGAAATAACTGTGTACTATTAATAAAATACTGTAGAAAATATAGAAAAATGATTTTTTTTTATCTTATGAAACTGGTTTCAAAGAAACTAAATTTGTTTATTACAATTCTGTGTACTCTAGGTGTTCCTGTATGTGAGGAATAGGCATCAATGGCTAATATAGAAAACAAAGATCCCAAAAAAGGTACTTTTTCTGTTTGATTGTATAACAAGTATACTCTTAAATTTCAAAACATATGCATGCATTGTTTTTAAAAATAGCAATTTTTCTGTCTTCAATTGATTTTTATTTGGGTTTTACTAAAAGAAATTTCATCAATAGAAAATATACGTTCATACACAAGATTTATTATAATTCTCTTGAACATATATGTAGGAAAGGAGTGCAAGTTTTCTTTTACTTTTGATTTTTATTGTCATTCCAGCTAAAGATGAGAAAGAAGGTTTGGAAAAACTAAAGAAGGTGTTTGAGGTCGCATCCAGATATGGGTTGGAGATCAAGTTTGAAAAATGTCAGTTTTTAAAACAAAAGGTGGAATTTCTGGGTCACGTTGTCGAAAATGGAAGGGTGCGCCCTTCAGTTGCAAAAACGATAGCTGTCAAGAGGTTTCCTGTACCAACGACTGTTAAACAAGTCCAAAGCTTTTTGGGACTCACTGGCTATTTTCGAAAATTTATTTCGTCATACTCTAAAATAGCGAAACCTTTGAGTGATCTAATTAGAAACGACAATCGATTTGTCTTTGAACGACCTCAAATAGAAGCATTTGAAAAGCTCAAGCAATTATTGACTGAAGGTCCAGTATTAAGTATTTTCCAGCAGGGAAAAACAACCGAATTGCACACGGACGCAAGTCAACAAGGCTACGGAGCCGTCTTACTCCAAGAGGTAGAAGATGGAAAATTGCATCCTGTTCAATACATGTCTAAGAAAACTACTCCGGCAGAGGAGAAGTATAGCAGCTATGAACTTGAAGTTCTTGCTGTTGTCAACGCTTTAAAGAAATTTCGTACCTACCTTATGGGAAATCATTTCAAAGTCATAACGGATTGCTCAGTGTTTCAAAAGACTGGGCAAAAAGGATTTGGTTACTCGTATAGTGCGATGGGCGTTATTGCTGGAAGAGTTTGATTATGAAATTGTGCATCGTTCCGGCCAGAGAATGCAACATGTGGATGCCCTTAGCAGATATCCAGTCGCAATAATTACTAACGATACTCTAACCGCAAGATTAAAAAGGGCACAACAAGAGGATGAATACACTCAGAGTCTAAGGTCACTGATTGAAACAAACAGCAATTCAGACTTTTTCGATAAAAACGAAATACTTTACATATATGTTGAAGGTCGTGAATTGATAGTTGTACCAAGAGATATGCAAACTGGGATAATAAAGTTAGCACATGAGAAGGAACCATATAGAATAGTTAAAGTAAAACCTAGAGATAGATATGATTTAGAGAAAGTGGGTGATCATGAGGGACCTAAGATAACAAATTCATCTGCTGATTTAATGAAATTTTACTCACCTTGATGATGTATTTTTATAAAAAGCATTTTCTATTCTTTTTAAAGGAACATAACGTGTTTTGTTTTCTTTGCTATTAATATTTCATTTTTGAGAGTTGTATCCTTATTTTTAAATTTGAATGTCTAAAGAAAAGAAACTGGGAGTTGCACCAAAGCTTGAACGAAGGCAGGTCAGAGGAAATCGCTCTCTCTGTTGTTTTGAGAAAGAGTACGTGTTTTCGGAATTAGTATAGTGCTATCTCGAATTATTTAAAACCCCTTGTAAATAGTAAATGTTTTAGTTGCGTTGTTATTAATAAATTAGGTTATTTTAACTCTGCGTGCTTATTTTAACATTTAAATCGAACCTTCCCCTAGACGCCGTCCCACATATATTCATTAATTTTATTTTGTATACATAATTGGGTTAAAGTGTAGAATAGGGGGCCCATTGGCGAAATAAATTTTTTGGTAATCAGAATCGGTCATCAAGCAACATTTTCATAAATATTTAAGCAATTTTTTTTTTATAAATATTTTTTGGTTTTTATGTATTATTCCATTGGAGGGGGGGGGGCAACCTATTGAGGACATCATATGAAATGAAACACATGGTTGCCGATTCAGCACGTACAACACATAGGAAATCGGGGTGGCCAATTTATCGAGTTATTAATAAAGTTAGCAATTGTTGTGATAATACATAGGTACCTATTTTTTTTATTTCTCATTGATATTTCTTTATTTTCATTGCAAAATACTGCTTTGTTAATTCTCTGAGCACCTTTTGCTAAATTAAGTTTCTTGGTGATCGATTCTGGTCACCAAAAAATTGACTTCACCTAGGAGCCCTTTATTTTACACTTTAACCATATTATTCAGAATCCTATTTTTAATATATTTATCCAAAATTGTATTTTAAATTGTTTTTTTTTTGACGTAATTTATTTTATTATTCTTTGAACTATTATTACATTAAATATTAAGTATTTTTTTCTCAAAATATTTGTAAAAATTTTGTTTTTTTTTTAAAGAAAAAGTCATGTAGCAGTAATGAAAAATATTTTTGTCTGTTATAGATGTAAAATTATATGTAAATGCTATGTTTTACGCTACATGTTTTCTGTTTCCTTATCTTCTGATTGTGATCTTATCCTCCTTCTCCCCCTCCCCAAGGAGGAGGAGTGAATCTTAGACTCTTAATAAACATTCATTTTTCAAAAAAAGGTGCCATTTTATAAACCATGTAAATATATTAAAATAATTTTTAGTAAGATATGGTTATGTATTTAGTACTGAAGTTATTTATAGTTTTATATTAAAATTGTTGTATCAAGTCTTGATAATTACATGTTAAAAGATAAATATTTTAAAATTCAAAAATTTAGAAATAAGTGTACCATATTTGAAAGGATACATTTGCAATTGGTGTGTTATGCTTACTAATACGAAATGATATACATTTTCCAACTACTTTAAAAATATCTAACTTTAAGCAAATAACTATATTAGATCAGTACAGGAAAGTATATTAGTAATTATCACTTGTTTTGAATGTTATTATTAGCCTTATAATGTTAATAAGATAATTATAATCCAAAACAGACATTTCACCTATAATATGAAATATCAAATTAATAATTAGTAGTATCTTTACTTTAGTAATAAATTTAAAATTTGTCCTTATATTTTACAGACATCAAGAAACGCATGGTAAAAGCCTTGTTTAGTTACACTCCTGTAAATAGTGATGAGTTGACTTTAAAAATTAATGATATTTTGGAAGTTATTGAAGAAACCGAAGAAGGATGGTGGAAAGGAATTCTTGAGGGAAATATTGGAATGTTTCCATCTAATTTTGTAATTGAACTAGATGGTTATCCTGAAGAACTTAACAATAAATTAATGAATGAACTTAGTCCTTCAAAAAATATATCAAAAGCTAAGAATGTTAGTCAACAACAAGAAACTCTAAATAAGCATGGTAATGTATTCCATAATCAAGAGTTAATGCTAAGAATATATTTTACTCATTATTTTTGTATTTATATTGTGTTTCAAAGTTGAAAGAAAATATCCAATAATTATAAGGATGAAAAATAAATTTTTGTTTCAATACCTAGATTTTTTAAATTTTTTTGTAATATGTATATGTAATTTAAAGTCTGCTCTGTATACTTGTTTGGCATTTTTTATTTAAATATTTTTTGTATCTGAACTGAACTCAGTGGTACAACAGCCCGTGAGGGCCAAAGCCTGCTGTGCCTTTTCCAGTTTTCATGATCTTAAGCACTAGGGTGCATGTGTACAGATGTTTCGGTTAAGTGGTCAGTCTGACACGAAATCCCCAGTGTTCAGTTCCCAAGCAAGCTTGGTATTCATTTATCGACCCACTGAAGGGATGAATGGTTGAGTCAACCTTGCCCAGCCTAGGATTTGAACCCCAGTCCTGTGGCGAGGAAGCGCAATACACTACCACTCAGCTACTGGGCTTTATTTTTTGTACCTAATTGTATGAGTTCTATTTTTAAGTGAGAATTTCTAGCCATAATTTACACAAAAAAAAGAAAAAAATTTTTTTGTAGTGAACAAAATTGTTGTAAAAATTCAATTAAAATTAATCATATATTTAGAATATTGCCTGCCTTATAATGCGTGGTTATTCATAATTCCCTCTGCGGTTTCAAAGCACTTTAGTGAAAAAAACTAAGATGATTACAGTAAAAAGGAACACTTGAAAGAATAGAAAAACAATATTAAAGTTTTATGTTCATACCTCACTGGTGTTCTTTGTGGGAAAGCTTGATTACAGGGAATGCATCAACACAATAGTCCAACTCCTGCCATACTCTACTCAACCTGGTACTACGAATGTTATTAACAGAACGTTATTTCATACATTTCTGCTTCATCATATGACAAATTGGGTATGGAATTTTGATCTTATATAAACAAAGTTTTTTTTGGATAATATGTGCTATCAACATTGTTGATTGTACCATGCTGAGTGTGGTAGGAACTGGATTGTTGCATTGATGTATCCCATGCAACCAAGCTTTCAAATGTAGAACACCTGTAAGATATGTACATAAAACTTGAATTCTTTTTGTATTCTTTCAAATCTTATTTTTTGCTATATTTGTCTTAATTATTTTATTATAGCACTTCATCATCCCGAGGGAATTATGAATAACCCTGTATATTTATAAAAATTATGAAACAGCAATGTGATTTTTAATAAATGTTACAAGATTAGGAAAGGAAAACGCTAATTGATAAATTGGAATGAGAAGAATAACCTTTTTAATTACAATACTGAACATTGTTGTGCTTGGAAGGCAGCTTACCATACAACATGCTGCTTTTGAGCAGCTTTTTCCAAATTTTACAAAATTTCCATTGATTTTTATTTATACTGTGACTTTATTGCTAGAAAAATATTAAATATTTATAAAAATGCAAAGAATATGGTTTTTTATTTTAAAATTGTTAAGACTAACTTCTGTGAACAACATTAATACATCTTAGCAGAAATAATTTAAAGATTTCAATTTAAATTTAGTTTGAGATGTATTTTTTTTTTCTTTTTTGTAATTATATTTCAATTATTTTTTAAAACTATATTTGTTTCAGGTAATAATATTTTGATTCAAAATAAACAAGATTCTAAACAAGGAGTAATGAATTCTACTAATGTTGATGCAGTTGATGGATCAAGCTCTTCAAAAAATGCCACTGATCCATTACCTGAGAAAAAGGTAATTTTTAAAATTTATTTGTATTTTCTTTTTTAGAATTTACATTGTCAAATAGTTAAATTTCTTTACTTTTACATTATAATTTATCTTACATTCATGGGGGGGGGGATCTCTTTTTAACAGTTGATTACTGCTAAAAAACCACCTGTAGATTCCGCTGCACCTAGACTTCCTCCTAAACCAGGTGAGCCTTTCATTTAATTAGTATATTCTTGACATGGAATACATCTTTAATCTGCATTTGACTAGAGAGTTAAAGAACTAATACCATATGTACATTTTTAAAGTAGTTTTTAAAATTAACATGTACATGTGTATAAATTTTTTTTAAAAATTGCTTGCATTTCAAAAAATTTGTCTTTAATGTATTTTTAAAATAACTTTTCTAAACATTTATAATTTGTAATGTGATGAATTGGTTAATAACATTGAAAATAAAATTATTTAAATTGATTTGATTTTCATCGATTGAAATGAATTTAATTTTATTAGGATTTTTGTATTTTTCAAATCATATTAAAAATTAATATGTGTAAATCATAATATCCTTCATCTTCTGAAATTTATACTTTTTTAAAAACATTTATTTTGTGAAAAATTTAGCCAAAAGATTTACTTTGGTCTATCATGGACATTTGTATTTTTATATCTTTTTGGAAAACATTGCAAAAGAAATAATTTTTTAAAAGGATAATTTCTTTTAAAAGTATAAAAATGAAAAATTGGCATTTTGATTTTGTTAAAAGCAAGATTTCAGAATTTAACTTAATGCTCATTTATTTTGATTAAATTGCCATTTTTAAAAAGTTCATATTCAGAAGTCTTTGTCATGGAAATTAAAATTAAAATTGGATATTAAGTTATTAACTTTGATTAAAAGCAGTAAAAAATCTTTATATTTTTATTTATGCTGTAAATTTATGTGTAAATATCCTAAATTATTTCTCTATGTCTTTAACATTGCAATTTCAATTTTTTTTTTCTTTCTTGATATATTATGTAAAAGAAATCAGTACAACAAAATACTTGTGTGTAAAATGTTTTCAATGTTTCAAATGTTTTGTTTTACATTCTAAATTAAAAATTCCTTCTAGTTCGTGAGCAAGCTCAAGTAATTTTCCCTTATGAATCGCAAAATGAAGATGAATTAAGTCTGAAGGAAGGAGATATTATTACTGTCCTTTCAAAAGAAATTGAAGATAAGGGCTGGTGGAGAGGAGAGTTAAATAACAAAATTGGAGTTTTTCCAGACAATTTCGTAAAATTGATAAAAGCAGAGGAAGTAAGAGAATTTCTATAAATAAAATATAGATCTCAATTATTTCTTGTATCTTTTTATTTATCATTAGTTTTACCTCTGAAATTAGTTTTATGTTTCTTATCCTACATTTATTCAAAAAAAATTTTAAAAAGGAATCTTGCATTTGCATATTTTATTAATATCTGAGATTTGGGAGAAAATTATAATTATTATTTTGAAAAATCCAAGAGCATTATTATAATTTAAAGCCTTGAGATTCAAAGTTGTATCAAATGGCAGACATAGAAGTTTTGTTATAAATTTTCTGTTAAAATTTGTGTTTAAAAGTTTTATGAATTTATGCTACACATGTAATTTAGTAGTAATTTTGTAAAAAAAAAAAAAACTCTCCTGTAATTTTTAAAAAAAGTTCCCTGCTGGTTTGAAAAGAAATAACTGACAGTCTTCTTGATATTTAAAGTTTGAATGTTAGTTAAAAGAATTACTTATTGGTTTTTGCTGTTAATTTTACTTTTGATTTCAATTCTTTTAGCAGAAGAAACCTGAAAGACCTGATAAGCCTCCTGCTGTCATAGCTTCAAAAAACAGTTTAAAATCTGTTTCATCAGAGAAAGGCACTTCAGAATCTTCTCCTAAATTAGAAAAGAAAGTGCTTAAGACACCACCTGCCAAGCCTCCTCCACCTGAAATTCATAAAAAGGGTTTGTTTTGATTTTTAATCTTTAATTTCTTAAATTAAAAAGTCCTTGCAAATAATCAATTTGATGCTTTCAAAAAATAACATGGCAAGTTTTCTTTTTGTGTATTTTTGTATTTGATTCAACATTATTTAATTCTAACATTATTTCCATTTTCTTATTTGATATAAATTAAAATCATTTGAACGCTTTTGAAAATAAATGTCTAAAATTTTCTGGCAAATAACCTTAAGTAGTTTTAAAATGATTACATTTAAGTACTATTATATATATATATGTATATATATATATATATATATATATATATATATATATATATAAATAAAAGGAAAATCATATAATTCAGATTAATTTTTACAAAAGCTCATTTCATCTGTTTCAATCATTGTCCAGTAACTAAGCATAAATAAACCTAAGTTGCAATAAATTTAATTTTTAACTTAAATTTATCCACAATAAGAATTCTTGTTCTAAAATAAAATTAGACAGTACGTTGTTATGAGGACAAAAAAGATTTTTTTTGTTGTCCTCATTATTAAAGAAGAGCACTTTATATGTATGCTTTTATGCACATTCAGAATTCAAATTCTATGTCTATCTAATATATTTTATTCCATCACTGTCATCAAAAGGTACAATTAAATGATAAATCATATAGCTTTCTTTTGCATTCATTATTGCTTTCTCTTTCATTTTATAAGGTATTTATTTTGTTTGAGAAAAATAGTTGTAGTACTTGAATTTCACTTCTAAATTCAATTTGATGTTATTTTGAGTTCTTGTAACTAGTTTGTTTAAACCACTTTACTACAGTTTCTTTGTTAAAAATATTGGCATTTTTTTTTCTGCCATCATATTTTTTCTAAAACTTTTTCATAACTCTTTTAATACCCCTTCATCCAAATAAATGATGTTTTTGCATCCTGTTGTATTGAGTTCAGTTTTAAAAAATATAGTGGAGAAGATTTTATTAAATTTAAAATTTTAAAGTGTTCTCAGTTAAATTTTTTAAAATTTATATTTGATGATTACATTTTTATGAAACTGAACTGATTTCCTTAGAACCTGAAAGACCTCTTCTACCATGTCCATCAAAAAAACCTCAGCCAATGCAACCTGTTAAGAAGCCTACTCGGTCATCCTTGGGACCAAAACTTCCTCTATCTCCTGTCATAAGTGCTGCAAAGAGCTCTGTCTCTGAGAGTGGCTCTCCCATTCCAACTTCATTCCCTTCATCTTCAGAGAAGACAGAAGAAAGTCTTAAAGTTGAAAATACTACAGATAAAGACAACAAGCATAAAAAAGGTTTAATTTTCATCATAAAGTTGCTAAAAGAAAGCTAGTCAATTATATTTTCTTTAATTTGTTTTGGGAGTTCAGTATAAATATACAAATTTATCTTTTTATGGGAAGGAATTTTTATGATGTAATGATTCTCAGACAGTTTTGTCAAACTTTGCAGCAGAGCTAGATCTAAGTTTTAACCCTCTAAATCAATTGTCACCTTTTTTACAACAAATATGCATCTGTATGAAATCTGTGGGTAATAGACCGGGTCTGACTCTAACCCAACCAGACTGTTCTCTCATGTTTTGTCAATGGTTAAATCAAGTGCCTCTGGTTCTTAATGGACATGAAAAACTTCGTTAAGTTTGTTAGGTTTACCAGACTTCTACTGAGCATATCCTGAGTTGTAGTTAAGAGTCAACAGTCTTATGGATTTTGCCTAATTTCCTCAGTCTCCTGGAGATTAAAAACAAAAATTTTATTTTTGTATCAATATAATTTTTATATAAATTCTTTTGGTTAATATGTAAAATTTCCAGATTTTTTTTTTAAATAATCAATGGTGTTTACCACAAAATTGTATTGAATAGTATTTTGCTTGCTTAAAATGTGAACATTTTATACACATTTCATTTCCTTTGCTTTGCTCATAAACTTGATAGTGCTTTCTGCTAAAATACTTAGTATAAAAATTTCTTTTGTTTATGAATTCTTTTAACTCATAAAAAAAGTACAAACATTTTAATTCGATTGTCCAGTATAAGTAAAATTTGTAAATGAGTTTTTCTGCTCCATCTCAATAAACTATATTTTTAGAAGTAAAAGAAGGAAAATTATGTTTTATCCCCACCCCTTTTTCTCTGTTTGTTGTTAAGTATCTTTGTGAGAAGACTATATTACAGAATTTCTACATTGATGAATTTGTTGATTATTAGTACATTTCTATCATTACTTTTGGTATTAAAAATGTTAATTTGCATTTGTCTGTTTCTTAAAATATTGTGTCTAGGTCTTCAAAAGCATTTTTTAACTTTGCAAAAATAATTTTTTATTTTTATAAATTTAAAATCTGTTGTGAATTCTCCTCTTTCGCATAATTAGCAGATTTCTATTGGATAAACTAATTATGAATTCTCCTTTCAGAAGAAATGGAATTTGACTTAATAGAACCTACCAGTAAGAAACTTGTACACTTGACTGCCAACCGAGCCAAAGCTCCTAACAGAAGGCCTCCATCTTTCATATTTCTGAAAGAAAATGTGAGTTTGATTTGTTTATTACACAATATAAACCTCTCTCTGTATATGTATATATACATACACACACAGTTGACTCTTGCTAATGCAAACCTTCGATAATAAAAACCTTTTGGTAGTATAATGCTTCGAAGTATATGCTCAGTCCCTAGAAAAACTCTTGATATTTCAAACAATCCGTTTTGGTACCCTCAATATTTCAAAGTAAATATATGGCTGGATAGAGTAAAATGCACGATAATTCAGTTATCTTATAAAACTCTCAACTATTTAAACGCTCACTATCGTGCACAGTCGTAATAGCAGACATGTTACAAGTTTTGTGCTGTATTATCTCTGTCTCCCTTGTAATGTAGCCCTTTTTGATGACCATCGGTCTGCTCCCTGTTCTTAGTATTTTCTGATTCCTCAGATGAAGAGATCCTATTATTACTTTCCTTCAAGTGAACAACAGATCGACCACACCTCTTGTAAGCCCTCCATATCTTTAATTTAACACATAGCCTTGCTACACATGTTCAGAATGAATGGTCTGCTATTTTGAAAAAGAGACATGCAAGACTGTATTTTCCCATCAGAATGACATGACGATTTATGGCTCATTTGTGTGACTTATAGTATGTGGCACCAAATAGAGCATGGGCTGAACTGGACCATGCCTTATTTGGGCAGGACTGGACTGTGCCTTATTTGGGCCAGAATGGACCATGCCTTGAAAAACCAATGGTGTTGGGGAGAGTGTCTGTACTTTTTTAATATGTACTTTTTAAAAAATTTAAAATAATTTAATACACATATACATTTGTTGTTTCTTAGCGTAGTCTCAAATTTAAATGTGCCTGAAAAAAAAATTCTTTGTGTATTTTGGAGTTTTTTCTACTCTCTTGATAATTCAAAGTTTCTCATTGGTCCCTCCAACTTTGAAATATTGAGAGAGAGTCAACTGTATATATGTGTGTAATGCATCAATGAAATGGTATTCATTTTGTGAATTGCAATTATGACAGTTAAAATGTTGCTTGATATTAATCACATCAGTGTTTATTTAATTTTAACATCAGGAGATTTATTTTGAGCATGCTTTTCACTCAAGTTAAAAAACACAAGAAAGGAAATTATTCATTTTCTAGATTTAATTCAAATAATAGGAAAAATGAAATATATATATATATATAATTATATGCTCAAGTGAAGGGAAATATGTTATTTTTAGAAACTAAATCAGTGTCGTAGGGAAAGTTTCAACTGCTTTGTAAAGCACATGTGAACTATTGATATTTTTTTTATTAGAAATCCTGAAGAAATCAGTCAAAAATTCAAGGTCTAATACTTTTAATGAAGAATCACTAATAAATATGTCAAGATATAAGTTTTAATTCTTTAATGCAAGATGAAATTAGACGTGTTTCAAAGTACAGTATTCAGAATGATAATATAGAGAAAAATATGTAACATTAGTAAATATTAACTCTATACTTAAGTAAATATTAAACTATACTCACACACACACGTATATATGTAGCAAAAGAATGACGGTTTAATAGTAAATGGTATCCTACAAATCAGAAGGAGATAAAATTCTAATAATTTAAATAAAATTAAAATAAAAAGTCAATGTAACAAACTGTCACAGACTTAGGGCTATGGTGTAGAATTAAATGTGCTTTGTTGAGTTGTAAAATCTCCGTTCAGCAGAAAATTAATGCCCAATAGTAGAAAAAAGAATAAATGAACGAAAAATAAAATATTGAATATCAGTTTCACCTAAAATTTATGTGTATTAATATAATATTCTAATAGATAAATAGAAAATTTTGGAACTAAATTATATAAATGGAAATATTAGTTAAAATATCAGTTTAAAAAGAGTAATCAGAAATTCTAAAATTACACCTAAAATTTTGAAAAAGTAAAATTAAAAAATGAATATTGTAGCAAATAACTGGGTATAAAAAGTCTGAAACTATTTTTAAATAGAATTTGAAAAAAAGAAAGAGAAATTGGAAATATTGAAAATGGAAATATATTATAAAAAGAGTATAAAAAATAAAATTGATATTTTTTACATTATTTTATTAAATTATATATGTTACCGGCAAAGTATGAAATCGGGCATTCTATACAATGCCTAAATCTAGCCGGCAATGTATGAAATGATTCCTATTTCACACATTGCCTAGGCATTCTATAGAATGCCTAATGAGAAACTGGCAAAGTATGAAATACATCTCAGATTCATTTCAAATATTGTCAATTGGCAAGACATAAAACTTGTAACGCGTGTCTCATGCTCAGAATCTGTTAGTTGTACATTGCTGTTTGCTCGGAAATGTCAAAATACTCAATTTTACTTGAACTTGTTCAACAAAAAAATGGTATTTTCTTGTGCTACCTGAAAATGGAAGAGCAAGCTATAATGTTAGAGAAGGTGCCATGATCTATAGCAGGGGTTGGCAACCTATGTCACACGGGCCACATTTGTACCATAAAACAGTACCATAAAACAGTGGCCCCCAACCCTTAGTGGCCTGATACCCCAAAGGGTATCAGGCCACTCAAAGAGCATTAAATTATTTCCATTATATTTACTGGGGTGTTTGTGTGACTTTCCTTGGAAAATCATATTTTATGTAAAATCATTTTATAACTATTTTTTGGTGCAACTGAATTTTACTCTGAAGGCATGTTTAAATACAATTAAATAATATAATCAAAGTAATTTAAAATATAAATAATCAACGTCCCACCATCAGTGGGCTGCCGAAATATTATCAAATGTTGAAATATCCAAGAAGAGAAAAGTTGGGAAGAACTGCTACACGCGTCACAGATTCTTTTCCCCCCCAATGGAGCTGCAGATTGATATTTTTACCATTTTCAGACCTAATACATTCCCCAGGTGCTGGTATCCCTTTTTAGTGCGGCACCATGTAGGTGATACCGATTGCTAACGGTAATTTTAACACCTAGTTTGATGATGTGAACTTGTTCTAGGAATTTAATTTGCCAAAAGCAAAACTAAATTCCGGATTCTGGGGATGTGATAGAATTCTGAAAGAACTTTCAACCAAATACAAAAATGTTACTCGTTATGAGATTGAACTGTACATCCACGTACGTGAAACTTGCCAGAAAAAACAGAAAATTATTTTTAAAAAAAAGGTATTTTTAGTACAAAACTTTGATTTTTTTTTCCGAATGCCAATATATTGGCACTTGTAATAAATGAGAAATAGGATGGTTTCTATCAACTTGGAACTACTGAAGGAATTCCAGTACAAATATATGCGAAATCACAATTTAGCAATAATTTTTTTAATGTCAGTCTCATTATTTTGTCAGAGTATAACATTTGTACTTTTAGGAATCTAAGTCATTGATATAATTTCCTTATCATGACCTTTTTTCATACTTTGCCTAAATAGCTTTAGGCATTCTATACAATGCCTAGGCATTCTACACAATGCCTAGGCAAAGTATGTAATAAATCTCATATTTCATACTTTGCCTAAAAACGTTCGGCATTGTATAGAATGACTAGGCATTCTATAGAATGCCAGCATTTCATACTTTGCCGGTAACATATATATATATTTGTTATATAATGTCTAGTTAGTGTATAATTATGTTTTAAGTAGTAATCAAAAAAATTTCTGTAATGGTTAAGTCTTTCAGTAGCTAGATTATTTCTTTCCAAGTACCGTAAAATCCGGCTTATAAAGTGCACTTTTAACACAAAACCAAGATCAAAATTTAGGGGTGCACGTTATACGCTGAATGTGATGAGCATAGGAAAAAATTAAACTTCTACACAGATTGAAGTACTGTTTATTTAAAAGAAATAACATTTTTCTTATGATCTTAAAGGGTTGTATAGTTCTACAAGTATACTTCTCTCCCCCCCCCCTAAAGTTTGGAATAATACCTCAAATAAATTTCTTCAAATTATAATAGCATTGTGCATGTATATTTCAGGTTTCTTTGTAAGAAAGGGGTGTGCATTATACGGTGAATATACTAAAAAAAATTTAAAATTGTAGCTTGAAAGTGTAGGTGTGCATTATATGCTGGGTTTTATGGTAATTAAATATAATATTTCTATAAATTCGGATGTGATATTACTATTCCAAAAGGCACGATAATAATAAAATTAGAGGCCTCTCTTTTTTTCATGAATGTTACATTTTAATATATTATAAATATTTCATTATAAATCCTTGAAATTTACTTTGTTTATGTGTCATAATTTGTTTTTATTTAGTATTACATATGATGCACACACAAACACACAATTGGAAGGAATTCTGACTGATCCTGTTTTATTCTTTATTTATACATTACGATCAGAAAATTATTTAAAAGGTTGCACAATTTTAATTTTTTTGAAAATATTAGTGTTATATTATTACCTTTAGCTTAATTGTATTTGTTTCGTAGATAGTGTCATGTACTGGGAGAATCTCTAAAGCAATCACTAGCAGCATATAGATCAGGGGTGGCCAACCCGTGGCCCACCTTGAATAATTTTGCGACCTGCGTGATTCAATACAACTATTCAAAGTTTGAATATTTTGTGCAATATTTTTGTCTTTAGTATAGTGTTTTGTAACAAATGAATCACATAACTGTTTTTATTTTATCATGTCTCTGTTTTAATCCAATAAATGTTTGTAAAGGATCCAAATCTAATATAAAGTTATACATTTTTATATGCAGCCTGCTGGATTATAATGTTTTTCCAAAGTGGCCTGCAAAGTTATTTGGGTTGACCATCCTTGTTATATTAAATTTCTGAAATGGATTTTTGGGGGGAGGGGAGGCAGAGTTGCTTAAACCTTTTCTGCACTTTTGGATATATCATTATTTTAGAATTCTGTGTTTCAAACTGCCATTTAATTTTTTATAAAAAATACTTAATGTCGATATTTACTTGTTATGAAGTCTTTTTTTTTATCATGAAATAAATTGGGTAGTTCCAGATATTTGAATTCAAAGTTTTTGTTTGTTAACTCAATAGTATGGCTCTTTGCTAAATATTTATTATAATGAAATTCATAATTTAATAGGAAAGGGATCAAGAAAGTCATACAACTGATAGAAGACTCAGTGAACCTTTGCTTGCTGAGTTTAATGCATTATTGCCTTTGAATGAATCACAAAAGGTATGTACTTACATTTGTGTTTAAAGTCATCAAGAAAGAAACAATTTTAAAAAAAAATCATTGAAAGATCTTTTGTGATTTTTAGTATTTATTAGATAAATATTAGATAAATATTTAATTTATCATATAATATCTTGATGATTTCAGAAGAGTGCAATATCTGCCTCTAATGTGGAAATCAAACCTAAAGTTCCCCCTTCGAGACCATCACCTCCAATTGCTAAAAGTAACAGCTTGACCAAACAAGGTATGAACTATAATTTTTTGTATTATTAAATATAACTTGAGTATTGATATCATGTATGATTTTATGCATTATTTTTATGAATCAATATTGATTATATAATCAAACTATAATATTTTTTTTTGTAATTTTTTAAAAAAAATATAGGCTGTGAAATTCTTTCCACCAAGAAAGTCTACCATTAACATTGAATAAATTGAAAACTTAAAAGAAAATTCAAAATTTTTTCCTTGCTTTTGATAGTTTATTTATTTTTGAGTAAGAAGAGAAAAAATTAAATCGAAACAGAAATGATGCATTATCAATATCATTTTCTTGCAATATTTGAAAGTTAAGCATTGTGCTAGGTTTGCTAACTATGTATGTTTAAATGAGTACAAATTTTCCATTAATTTCCAGTGTAATGAATTTTATCTTTTTGTCATTAAATTTGTTGGTCATGTATAATGAGAAATTTTATATTTAAATATAAAAACACCATTAAAACTATCGCTTTAATTTCAGACACAGTACTCATCAGTAAAAAAGAAATTCGGAGAGAAGACTCTGTAGTTAAACCTCAAGATAGTGGGAAAAAGGATTCGATTCCAGACAAAGTACCTGTTTTGACAAAAGAAATTCTCCACCCTAATAAAATTCCAGAATTGCCTTCTCAAATTGATTCAAAATCATCCTTTTTTAAAGTACAATCAAGTGTAGCTACAGTTAATCCAGAACTGCCTTCACAATTAGCTCCAAAAGTTTCTTCTGTTAAAATACCACTGAGTATTGCTGCAAAAACATCAACAATTACAACCCCAGCCATACCTCCTAATGCACCTTCAGAGGATATTTCTGCTGCACCACTTAAAAATGCTCATCACATTGTCACAAAGCCACCTGCTACCTTGCCTTCAGAAATGTCCTCGAGTGGAGCTATTTCATTAGAAACTCAGGTTCTTGATATAAAGGAAGATTTGAAAGTGGTGAGGAATAATATGGTTAGCAAAAATGATTATAATGCATTATTAAAGCAGGTTAGTTTCATTCAAATATTTGATTACACTTTAAAACATTATTCATTTTTTACATTAAAATTGTTTTTAATTTTTTTTAATTTGTCAAATTTTTTTGCTATTTTTTTTCACCTTCTTCCCTTTTGTGTGTATGTGAAACAGCTTTGCAGATATTTTTTTAAATTATTAATATGTTATATTTATAAGTTGTCCTAATATGTAACATACTAACTTTGATACATTTTCGAAAAATATATCACTATACCGTTCAAATGAATTGGGACAAACATATTTTTCTTGTCTGAGTTGGTATGTGAGATTGCTAGTGATAATACTGAACTGCCACAAATCGGTTATATCTGCCTAGAGGTAGGTGTGACGGATTGACCTTTACTATAATTTGAACATTTGATTTGTTTTAGTACATTAATAGTTCAGTTTTGAGCCTTTCAGTGTGATAGTTGGTGGTTATAATTTTGCATTCCACGTAACATTTTACTTTTGCTTGTTCAGAGATAAAGATTACTCTGAGGAAGCAGTCTAAAATAATCTCTCTTAGTGAACACACTACTATGACTGCGAGAGGTATGGCTATGGTAGTGGGTGGATGTAAATCTAGTGTTTCAAGAATTTTAAGGACATTTCAAGATTCCTGATCATCATCCCCAAAAAGAAAAGAAAATTTCTCAAACAGAAAATTACTCCAAGAACTAATAAAATTCAAACACAAAAGAGCAAAATAAATCTAAAGTAAGACAAGCACAAACCTTCAAAAGAATTTATTGGATTATGGTGTTGAAGTGAATACCTCAACTGTATTGAAAAGGGTTCTGGAAGTTAGCTGTAAGGCATCAAGACCAAGAAAAAAGAATTTTCTAACTTAAAAAATGATGAAAAAGCATTTAGAATAGGGCAAAAAGACTGATTCTGGACTGTTAACATCTAGAAAAGGGTGATTTTCAGTGATTAAATTCATTTATTTATGCAAGGATACAAATCAAGTGCAGTTAGCCGAAGTGAAGTTGAAACTCTGCTGCCACATCATATCCAACAGACTGTAAAATACATTTCTAAACAGAAGTTTTGGGGTTTTTCCTCAACAAATTGCACTGAAAGCTTAGTCCCTTTTAAAGGCATGATTAATTATGTCAAAAACATGGAAATATTATGCAGTAAAATTGTTCCATCCATGGAAACATTTGACGGAACATTTCAGCATGATTTAGCTTCTTGTCACAATTCGATATTGGTCCAGATTTTTTTACACAGGAAAATATAATAAAAGTGTGTAATTGGCCTGGTAATTCACCAGACCTAAAGTCCTATTGAAAAATTATGACATATTCTCAAGAATTGCGTAGCTCAAATGAGTTATAAAACAAAAGAGCAAATGATAAAAAGTGCTATACAAGTATGGTTCTACAATGATGAAGTTGAGAACATGTGAGCTTAACTAGTGGAATCAATTCCAAGACGAGTTGAAGAAGTCATTTCTGCTATAGGAGGACATACTAATATAGAGACTTTTCTGTCTTCTTAAGGTATGTAATGATTAAAAGCTTGGTTTTAGAAAAAATCGTTTTTTACCATTTGTCCCAATCATTTGAGCAGTATAGTATTTAGGTATTTTTGGAAATTTATTTCATAGTTTTACTTATAAAATTAAATTTTCCTTTATTTCCCTCTTTCCATTATACAAGATTCATTTTGAAGGAGTTTGGGAGAGGAAGATGAAGAGGGTACTCGCCACTTGGAGTCATAAATAACATCTTACTTATTTTTTGAAGCAAAGAATTTTTTTTTAAGTTACCTTTTTTTTAATAATATACTCTGAGCTGCAATTGGTTAGAATTAATCTCAGTCTAAAGCATCACATCCAATTATTTTCAATTTATGTTAGCAGATATGTTATATGCTAGATCCATAGAAATAGATTTTGCGGCTTTGAAATATTTATCTTTGTGAATGACCCTCTGCTGTATTTGTTTGAATTCTTTTCTATGGAGACTGAATTTTCAGACATCTTGCATAATTTTAATCTTTTTAGTTTTAAAATGTTGGCTTAACTCATTGACTGCCATGATACTTTTCAGAATTCTGCTGTGAAAAGCTAATATTTATAAATTATTTATCATATAAATTATTCATATTTTACAGAATTCATATTTATACTGATATACTAGGAATTTCATCATAGCTGCACAAGCATAGCAAATAAATTAACCATAAGATAATTTGTAGATGGCTTCCTATGCAATAACACATACTATTGAAGTTGGCAGTTAATTACTTATTCATTAAAAATTATTTTTAATGTATCTTTAAAAATTGATATTAACTTTATTAATGAATTTAGTTAGTTTTTTTTTTTATGAAATTGATTTTTGTAAACTAAGGTAATATTAAAATTTCCCAGTGGAATTTCTTAACAAATGTACACAGATAAAGCCAATTGTGATTTATAATTTTTCTTGCTCAAATTGAGATTTTTTTCTAACAAAGAATGCTTAATTTTTTAAAAATCGAGAATTAACGGTTATAATACATCTAAGATGATTGATGTTAAATTTGAAGTACTCCTTTACTTTGAATTAAATGTCTCATATTAATCTTAAAAGATAGGATTAATAATTTTTGTTGAATAAAATTGTATTTATTGTATAAATTCTTACTATTAAGAGAAATCAATAACTTATGTTTCCTTTAAATTAAGTTCTTCAAGTTTATAATTATGAATTGTCAATGAGTTATATTTTATTACTTTGAATTGTTTTTACTTTATTTTTTTGTATCATTGTAAAAATTTTATTGTTGAAGAATTGTTTTGTCATTTTTTTCTACACAATACAAATTACCTAATACAAACTAGCCTTTGCAAGAAAGTTGTCAGAAGAAAAATTAAAGTATATGTTGGCCATGGAAGCACAAATTGTTTGATGAATAATATTTATAGCCTCTCCTTTGAGACACGGAGGGCAGTCAGGAGTGTTTTTCACACCAGTTTAGTGTAGCTGTTCCTGAAGATAGTCATGATCAGTCTAAGTTCTAAAAATAGTAGAGAAGATTTGTCTAGGAAGATTCATTGGGACTGAACTATAGATCAGGATCTCTCAGATCTTTCCCCTAGCATCATCCTCTTGAATTTGGCAAATGTATTTTCCCATGGATCTGGAGATATTTGAAAAAGACTGGCCATCAGAAGGTTGTGGGAGATTGCAGCCATACTTTGCTAGAGTCTTGTCTCTTTATTGCATGGGATGCCACAATGGCTTGAGATCCATTGTAAAGTATAATCCAATCGGCTATGTTGAGTTCATTAATTTTTTTCTCACCTCCTCCACCTCTATTTAGTCGCTATTGCATTAGGAGCAGAAAGTGAGGATCACAGACCGAGAATTCACAAGGAAAACAGCTTGTCTATAAGAAGTAGGTAAATTGGTCAAGTGGCCTTATAGCCTCTATCTCTGCATCACAGTTTGTAGTGCCCAAGCCTGCTGCAAAAGGGCCTTCAAAAAGGTTTTCTCAATAGAAGCCAGCCTCAGCTGAGCCATCAATCTGGGCAGAACCATCAGTATAAATGTAGGAACAAAGGGCAGCAGTCTTTTTCTCTGGAAAATTAATTGATAAATTTAAAGTTTGAAGGCTGAGGGTGGGAGGAAAACTATCTGTAAGGCTAGTGGCTGGCAAGGAATATTCATGTTTATATTGTTCTTATTCAGTAGGTCCTCAGATCTCCAATAAAAAGTATGGTGTGATTTAAGTTGTCTAGGAGGGAAAATATATATTGTTGCCAATGCAGGAGTGGCAGTCTCATGCATTTTTCAGATTGCTTGAGTAGTTGCTTTTTTCTCCTAACCCCCAAGGGCTTAATATTTGTCTATATTTAAAGGGAAGTAATGGGAGGGGAAGAGGCAGCAGAGGTAATAAACTGGAGGGCTTTTATTTTGAATCACCACAGATTTTAGATGCTGTGGCCAAGAGTTCTCCACCATAGTCAAGGACAGGTCTTACATAGGACTGGTATGTGGTGGTAAGAACATCAGGAGATGGATCCCCAAGTGACCCCAGCCTATTTTTGAGGAGGCTGTCGCTCCCTCCCCCCTCTTTTTTTGCATTTTCCTCTTCATGTCCTTTTCAAGATAGCCTGTAGTTACAAAAGTGGCACCTATAGATAACTAAAATGATCTTCCTTAACGATGTCAATGTTCATATATTTGATGGATGTGTTGGGTGTTCCTTAGTTGGTAGTGTATAAAGTTTGGTACATGGTTTTTTTTGGTGTTCACAATAATCATTTGATTTTCTTTGCACCACTTTAATATTTTCATTGCATAGTTAATATTTTTGTTAGCAATATCAATTTTTTGGCCAGTTGAAGAGATGACAATATTGTCTTCAAATACTAGGCTTTGGAGACCGTGAGTGTTCATGAGTTTTTCTATTAAGTCATGTGTTGAACAGAAAACAGCTAATGACTGCACCCTGTGGTAACCTATTTTCAATTGGACAAATTTAGAAAAGTTCGAATTGTATTTAACTTTTGCTTGTCTCTGACACAAGATGGATTTAATCCATTTGTACATATGTCTGCAGATTTCCATATTTGCCACCTTTTGGATGTGTTTTGTCATTATGTAATGTTAACACCTTTTGTGCTTAAAATTCAAAAGTTACATTGTATGAGTAACTTTTAGTTGTTATTTTTAGCTGTGGTTTAAATTTACATATATTAAGACCGGGGCTAAAGATAATAGCTAAAAATTGTTAAAAATTACTCATACATAACTTTTGAATCCCAAACACAAAAGGCACTTTTTGACAGTATAAATTTTTTATATATACACAAATAAATAAGAACGAGCTAAAATGAAAACATATTATACTAATCATTCATGAATTAATTCAAGTTGGGTATTATTTAGGAATTTTATTTAGAGTGATTAATTTATTTAAATAACTTGCAATTAAATTGCACTACCTACATGAAAAATTAAAATAGAATATAGTTAAAAAACTTTTTTTCTTTTTTTATTATGTAGAATTTTAATCTCAAATATCTATAATAAAGGGCTTTTATTTGAAATTAAGGTTGAATTTTAGTATCTTTTTTTTCTATTAGAGAAAAAAAATCCAATTACAGCATTGCTAATTTAAATTAGCTGTTTTAAGTTACTTTATCTTTTATAATAATTTATTTTTATAGTATCATTTTTATAATTGTGTTTTATGAAGCATTGTGTTATTTATCACCAGTTGAATCTTGTAAATAAATATATTATTTTCAAATTAAACTTTCTTTTGCAAATTTATTTATTTGAATTTTTCACTTTGAATATTTTATAGGTTGTTTTTCAAATGCTGGATAGGTTCACACACTCTAAAAGAATTTCTTTTTGAGTAAATTTTAATTTATTCTTATAAATACAACAGATAAATTTACTTTAGACTGGAAGAAATTAATACATAATCAACAATAGCACAAATTCACACAACAATATAAATCTGTTATCATAACATTGCTTGATGCCTATGAATCACAAAGTAGTCTAGGGATTGGCAACCTATGGCATGCATTGAAACATGTGGCACGTGGTACTCTGCATTACTCTACAAATTTGTCAATTTTTGAGTGGATGGAAGTTGATAAATTTATAAAGGAACATATTTGACAACATCTTCAAAATTATGGACACTTGTGGAATTACGAAAAAATCGGAAAGATAAATTTACAACTATTTTGTAAATTATTGAATGTCATTTCTGGAGAGATTTAATTGTTTGAAGGGGGGAGGGAAAATTACATGTACTCTGCTTTCCACTTTTGGTTCTGCATATCTAAGTAAAAAATCTTTCCTCCTATGAAAAATATTTAGAGTCCGTTAAGAAACTGTTAAACAACTGAACGTAAAGAATTGTATCAAAGTGAAAGTCACAAACTATACCCCTGATTTTGCAATATGAAAGAATGGTGCAAGCACTAGGTTTGCATTAAAATTTGTATTTATCTATTTATTTAACTGTAATGAAGGGAAATATTTATATTTTACATTGTCAAATTCTTATTTTAATAAATGTTTAAAAATACATAATATATAAACAATTTTTGTTGAAGAGATAGTTATATTTTATTTTAATATTAAGAAATATTTTTAATTGATGCAAAATTAATGTATAATAATGTAATATAATATAAATTATTGACCTCTACTCTCTAATTCTGTGTGCATTATCAGGGGAATAGAATTGTTTCAAAAATGTTCTACTGTGTGGCATGCTGAATCAAATTGGTAGATTGGTTTGCCCACAGCTAAAAGGTTCCCTACTCCTGGGTGTAGTCACTGTCAAATTTTTACTTCAGTGCTTCTTCCCTGCATCATCCTTATTTAGGCTAGGTAGAATCTTCTATGACTTAAAGTGTTTTAGAGTCAAATAATCATCCTTCCTGGATTTTTATGATTGCATCTAGTTTTGTCTCTGTTTGGTCAGCTTGTAATATTTGGATTTAGGAAGCATATATGTTGTTAAGTTTACCTTCAGGATCATTCTTATTCATTTAATATTATTGAAAGAGATCCATTTAATATTATAGAAACTCTTGATCTATCAACAATCTGATACCATGAAGGGCCATGATACCCTTCTTCAGGTGCAAAGCCTGAAATTTCCATAACAATATGCAATTTCATTGTCATGAATATTTTATAATGAGTTTTGTTTTTGTAGGTAACTGAATTGAAAGTGTTGTTGGAAATGTACAATAAAAACTGCACCAAGGCCATCAGTGACTTAAAGGAGGAACTGAATGAAGAGAGGCGATTACGATGTTCTGTTGAATTGGAGCTTCAAAAATTGAAAGAATGCCAAAATACCTAACATCTGCTTACCATGCCAATTAAGTCCCATTTTATAGTGATAAAATATTTTAGTATTATTTTTGCATAAAATGAAATTCTATTTCTACATCCTGTGAATAGTTGATTCCCAGTGATAATTTATATGTTATCATATAATACCGCTTATATATAAATATAAGTAGCTTGGTGCTGGATATGTTTTGTATTTTATGACTCATATTTTCTAGTGATGAAAATTGACTGAATCATTCCTTTTTGTAAAATTTGTTTTAGTTTTGTATGTTGTGTAGGAACACAATTTTCTTTTATTTAGTTTGGATACTTTATTATTTCTTTTTAATTATTAATTTTTTTCCATGTCCTGCATTTTTTTTTTTTATACAATAGATAATGGTTATAAAGAATTTTTTTCTCAAAAACATTTTGCCTTATTCTTAATACATCCCCAGGAAACCGCAAGTGATATTAAATTGTTAATATCTGCAAGATTCTAAGATTTTTTTTCTTTCTTTTTTACATTTAGATTTAAAGTTCTGTTATTGAATGAAGGGTGCAGATTTTGTTAAAAGAAATTTTTTCTTTTGTTTAGATTAATAATTATTCTGATAAATTTGTCTAATTCTTATAGTGTGATAATAAGTATTTATAAAAAATTTCCCACATAATAATAAATGCTTAATAATTTAAGAGGGAATTTACTCAAAAATTGATTTAAAATCTTTAAATTTTCAATGTGTATGAGTAATTTTTTACAATTGTCTGCATTACTTAGTTATGTTAATTACCTAGTTAAAAAATATTATATAGCTGAATGTTGTCTGTATTTCATAGCATCATTATTTGAAAGTCATCCTTTATTTGAATATAACTTCAGTTTATATAAAGTGCTAAAGACAGAAAAAGACAAATTATTATAATATTTCCAATAATTTTTTTCTGAAGGCTGTAACTTATACTTTAATAGTTATGTACTTTATTTTTGGACAAGATTTATCAGTATTTAGCTGTATTATTTAGTTTAGCTTATATTTTCAGAAGGTTTGTAATTGAAGAAAAATTCAATATACATCGAGAGAATCAGAAATTTACTTAATATTTGAAAGTAAAAAAAGAAAGATAAAGCAATACCTTTAAAACTCATGTGATATTACTGTAATGTCATTCCTTTTTAAATTTACATGATATTCTGTAAAAATTGAAACAATTTGAAGCTTGATCTCAGAGCTTTGGTACCAATACTAGTCTGGAAAAAAAAAGCATACTCTGTTAAACCAATCTGTACTCTGCCACCAGTATTTTTTATCACTTAAGAAAGTATTTATCTTGTATACTGGCAAGTTATTGTACTTAGTATTTGAATGGATGTAGGTATAATATTTATTGTACTTGAGTGTCATGTGTTCAAATATAATATGTCCAAATATCACTCAAGTGCAAATTTCAACATAATATACATGTTTTAATATTTGAAAAAAAAGCTGACTTGTCTTTTTTAAAAGATGCTGGAATGCTTTTTTATACCATTAAGTAATTATTATATATTCATTTAAATTTCTGAAAACTAGGAATAATTCAATTTAAGAGTAAAACAATATTCTACTGTTCTAGATTTTTAAAAAAATTATTTGCTTCTATTTTTGAGTAACTCCTTAACTTCAAAAAATAGTTTCATGTTTTTTCTGTCAATATTTAAAGGTATTTACATACCTTTGAGAGCTGTCTCATTAACCCAGCACAAGCAATAAAATTTTGAAGAAAATTTTGTCAACTTAAGAAATGTATTATGCATATTTAAAAATTTGTTGTGAAAATGAAAGGATAAGATGATCTATATGTTATATATAAATATCATAGGAATAAATGTGCTATATGTAGAAAATATATACATAAAATATATTTTAAGAAATGATGCTTTTGTTTCCCGTTGGAGTGAGTGGTATCACCATTCATATGTATACATATGTTGACTTTTTTTTCCCTTTATGAATTTTTCTTGGTCTTCATCATTCATTGGATAATAATTGCATGTGTGTATATAAAAAGGCATGTATAAGAATTGCACTGAACTGCTTTAATATTTCACTGAAATGTTAAAATTATGTTGATATACATATGTATAGTAAGTTTCATTTTACATTATTAAATAATGTTAGAAAATTTTTTGGTTGGAAGTTCATAATTAAAAATCTTTAAAAATGATATGATCTTAACATATTTAATTTCATTTTAATATGCAGTCAAACCTCTATATTTCCAACCTCTATCTTGTGAACTTTTTCTTGGAACCAAGAACATTTCATTATTTTCTTCATAAAACAACCGCCCAATAGCGTAGAACATTTTCTATATAACGAACTTTTTCTTTTGTGATTAAATTTTTTTTCTCTATTTTTGAAGTATTTCTGGACATTTCATGTTATTCTTTTTTAATGCAGTTTACAGTGGTCATAAATTGTATGAAATGCCTAACTCGCCGAGAGCAATAAATTTCTGGCCGTTTCATCAAAGAAGTACAATCTTTAACCCCCATTGTCTAGCTCATTGGAAACATCCTCGATAAATAAATAATGTTAGTAAATAATGTATGTTTAAAATTACTTGTATGCTTTAAATTAGAAAACGTCCTTAAAATTCTTTAATATTAAATTATTTTTTATTGTTGAAAATACAATGTATTCCTTGACATTCTTTTTTCTTGCAGTCTTTCTTTTTGATGGATAAGCTGTATAAAATAAATAGATATTTTAATTTACAAAAAGATGTGAATAATTACTTTTTTTAACATTTAGTGTTTATGAATTTAAAAAATTTTATGTGGTTTATAAAGTATATTGAAAGATGAATATAACGAACCTTTTTTTTCCTGGGATTTAGCATTAAATAGAGGTGCAACTGCATTTAGAATAGCCCTTAATAATTTTCACATTAAAAATATATATTATTGAAAAGCAAAATGTTAGTGCTTATATGCCAGCATGTTGTATAAAGGTAGTTTTACTTTTTAAAATTATAAATAATGTTGTATAAAAATAATTTGGGTGGTTTTAATCTCATTAAAAACATTATGGAAGAAAGGAATGTTACTTTCTCACCATGAATGAAAAATTATTAAAATTCCATAAGTAATTGGAATTATATATATCATCAAGATTAATTGCAATTTAATATGTGCACATGGATAGTTTCTCACAAGTATACCTTTCCTATTTGCTCTAATGCATATCATAGATCAGAATTTTTGTGAATGTAAATTAATGTTGAAATTTTGGTTATACTGTATCACTAAGTACCAGTAAACTTTCAGTTTTAACAAATTTCGGAAAACATAAATCAGAATTATATTTTTCATTTTGAATTATCTGATTGGAAGTGGCTTTAATTTTTTTTTAAATTCTTTTTTTTCTGGTTTAATATTGTTAAAGCCTCATTTTTTAATGTAATCCACAGAATTTTTACAATTTATAATGTGTAATTTTTTAATTTGAATATAAACATATTTAAATAATTTTTTTAGCATTTATAAAAATAAAAACGATAAATATATATTATTAGTAATTAGCATGCTTCGTTTTTAAATTAGAATTTTCAAAGAAATCGATTAAATCAACATTGAGGAAATGAGGAACATTTATAAAAGGTTAATTGATTTATCAAATACTAATTATTTTCTTTTGTTATTATAACATAATGCAATATGGAAGATATTTTCCCCCTTAAATTAAAAATGTAATATCATTATATAATTGATGAAAAAAACTATTTTATCTCAGAATTATCTTATATCTATTGAACTTAGTATATTTCTTATATTATAATGCATGTTTAGAACGTTATATTTATGTACATATATTATATATTTTTGGCATCATGCTGGATAATAAGCAGTGGTTAAAAGTATTCTGAAACATTTTGTTTACATGCATCTCATTCTTTTAAGAGTGAAAAGGCTTATATATATATTTATTTCATGCTACAAGTTTGTTTCTATGGGCTTCCATGAACTTTATTTTTGTTTTAGAAAAGTTTTGATGACAATCAAATATATGTGTGTTGTTCTGGTGAATGTAAAGCATTCTTTGTACATGTCATGAACATTATTGTTCAGTTATGAGAAAAAATTATTTTAAAAAGTATATTTTTATTTTATTAAAGTTGTTATTACTTCTGTAGACTTAGTAATTGAAATGGTGCATATTAGTTTTATTGTTGTTATTGATGATAAATATCTAAAAAAATATTGTGTTTGTATGCATTTGACAAGTATCTAAATTGTACTCACATTTTTCTAAAAATTTATAAACTTTTAAAATGTCCTGATGTTTTAGCTAATATTATATATCTTATTAGTTGGAAAATTAATTTTTTCATCAAACTCTTGATATATCCATCTGTGTGTCTAACTGAATGGTGCACTGTCATATTAGAAAATACAGTATTTTGGATTCAAAGATCAGTTATATTCTTGGGAAATAAAAAATTTCCTAATTATGTTTAACAAATTAATGCACTAATTTCATTTCTTATTAAATAGTGAGCCCGTTGGAATGAAGTATTGAGTATCTGTGAATTTTAAAATTGTTTTGGACACACAATTGTATATCAAATAGTTAATAAATTGCTATTATTATATATTGTAATGAAACAATCTTGATAACTGTGAATACTTCATAAAAAATTGACATTTTATGTAATTCAAAATGCAGGGCGATTCACAAAGAAGTATACACTTTCCAGATGCTGTAAAACGGTGATAGTCAAAGACAGGAACCACCTCAGCGAACTGTAAGGTACTTTTAAGGTTTGTGTCTAGCTCCTTACAGAAGTGATATAACCAATAGTGAGCATGTCATGTGGGTAATAAGTCAAAATAGTGGTGTCTACAGTGGAAGATACTTTTTGTGTTCTTCAATTTAGCAAAATGAAATCCACAATTGCTGTCCAAGCATTTTTTTTATCATGATTTGGAAAAGAACCTCGAACTAGAGAATCTATTTAACAGTGGTATAAAAGATTCTAAACTATGGGTTGTTTGTGCAAAAGTCATGAACGAAGTTGAAACAGCGTATCGCAGCGGCTGTCGATGGGGTTGATACCTTAACTCACACTTGGGTGGAAAGGGATTAGTGGTTTGATGTTTGTCGTGTGACTAAAAGTTCCCACATAGAATATCTGTGACTGTCTCTAACAAAACTTAAAATAGTCCCATACAATTCTGTTACTGGTTATATTGAGTATCTTACATTGTTCTTGATTTATAGTGCATCGAAACTGTATACATTTTTATGAATAACCCTGTTTATATCTACCACAAATATTATGTTACCTTGATTTGATAGGTATTTTTTTCACAAAAGAAATGGTCTAGATTTTTAAGTGTCGTTTTAAAAATAGGATGACCGCTGATGTCTACCTATTTATTTCACTGTCCTAGTACCTGTACCACCACTTGAGCAGATCATTCTCTAGCCTTAGATATTTAACCGTCCACTCCACTTGTGCGACACCTGACACTTTCTTGCTTATTTTGTTTTTTCAAGAACATCTTTTTTCACATATTTGTCCATATACTCTCATGCACTTTTACTGGTATTCTTATGTAAAAATAAGTGTTTCTTGTTTATACTAAAAATGTAGTGATGTTCTTTTTTTGCATTTTCCCCCATTTGTGAGCTTTGTTACATTCCAGGTTTGTGCAAAATGGTATAAAAGTTCAAATAGAAATAGAGTACATTTTTGACCTTGGAAAATTTTTACAGTTTTTAAAAACATTCCAGTTTTATAAAAATAACATCCAAGAAGGTAAATGATTGCTTTATACAATTGTAGTTTTTCATCTTTTTTTTAAGATGCATTCTCAAAACATTAAATATCAAATGATACAATATAAATTTACTTTTGTAAGTTCTTATTAAAAATAAGAATAATTGAATTGAAAATTTTTCAATAGAATCACTTTTGTATCAGCCTATAAAACAGACAACTTATTTTATAAAACTTCTTGTCAGAATAAGTTTTAAATTTGGTGTTGCAATTTCTTTCAGTATGATGCTAAAATTTGGTGCTATTTCTTTATCTCTTTAAAAAGTAAATTTCAAATTAAGCATTTTTCTTCCCGTAAGCTTACAGCATTTATAAATTTGCAATCATTTTATAAATTATTTTTTACAAAGCAGTAAAATCATGAAAATGGAATAATTCTAAATCCTGAAACAATGGAAAGTAAATAATTCCACTAAAAGAATTAATCAAAATTCTTATTTTTATTCTCAATCAAAGGGGAAAAAATTCAAATTTTCATTTGAAACAGCACACAATACTAATACTGTGTTAAAAATTTATTGTAATTATTTTAATAAAAAATTAGATAATTTATTTTTTAAATATAGTTTACAGTAATTTTTCTTGTATGTGCAAAAAAGAAAAAAATTGCAAGACAGCACAGTAAGTTACTTTTTATACATTATGTACATTTTTATGATAATATTCAGTTCATCATAAATTTTTTGTAAAACTTTACATTAGTAAGAAAATGCAAACTTATCACATTTTTTTTACATTTAATCAAATTTTATTTTAATGCTGATTAAAATTTGTGTTAACATCTTAATGATTTTATAAAACAAAAACCATTACTTTTGAAAATTTAAATGCTATTTAGTTATTGAGTTAACTTTGTAAACTCTATACATTAAAACTTCTAACTTTCCTAGAATTTGTTTCCTATGTCACCTAGCCAATGAAGGGTAAAATTACTGTAATTGCAATACTTGGGAAAAAAATATGTCACATTTGTGAGTAAATTGTATTATATTACCATATATATAAATTTTTAGATTTGTGTACAAAAAGATAGCATATTTGTGCTTAGACAATTTTTTTATAATTATTTCTGTTATTTTATACTTAATACAAGATAATTTTGTGTAATACTTAATCGTTCTATCTTTTTTTTAAAGAAACTGAATAAATTTTATTATGTTAAAAATTGATTTTTTTTTAAATTGCAAATTTCTTTCAAAAAGCTTAAATAAGTTTAGTACTTAAAATGCTTTGCTTAGAGGGATAGATTGTTTTATGTGAAAAGAATATTTTTAATAAAATTTATTTGTTGGAATACATATCAATTTGTGTCTTATCTCGCCCAAAAAGTAAAATTAAATGGAAAATGTTTCAAAATAATACTCTAGAGCATTTTTCTTTTTCCCGGTTTTTAAAATATATTGTTGAGTATTTGCAATTTTATTATTTTTCAGGGCATTTGAACTTTGTGATGTGTTGTTTAGAACTATTGATATTACATAAAAGGATTTGAAATACAATCAGTATGTATACGCATTTAGAAATGTCTGTGGAAGACTGTTGTAAAAACCTTGATATATATTTATTGTTAAAAAATTTATTGCTTGTTAAAATGTAATTTATGTTATTATATTGAATCTATTATAAATATAGTGCAATTATATTGTATATAATAGCACATCTAATAATATAAAAAAAAAATTTAAAGCAAATTTTTAACGTGTTATAGTTAAAATATATCTAAAAAATAAATAACAAATGTTACGATGTTTAAATTAATATCAAGAACTTGTTAATAGTGTCTTCAAAACTTTTATGCTTTGCTAAAAAATTAATGTATTCTTTAAAATTCGTCAAATTTAATTGTTTGTTTTATTACAGAAATAAATTTTAAAAAAATTAAGACATGAAAATATTTAATTACAAAATCAATTTAGATATGACTGTTAAAGTGAAAAGTTAATTAACTTAAAACTTATGATGTGTATTCAGACTGTTAAATTTTTACATATTTTAATGTTTTTGTTCTTTAAAATTAGGAATTTTATTTAATTATTAAACTATTTTCTATTGATTATAATAAAATATTTTTTGGGCCTTTAAATACTAGTTTTATCTTCATGGATAAGATATAATATTAACCTCAATATGCAAAGAGAATATATTCCTAGTATTTTATATGCATTTAGATTATAAGAATATCCTCAAATATATTTTCAGTTTTAAGAGCCATGGTATTAACAAGTTTTGTCTCATGCTAAATTGTCATAAGTAGTAATTTTTTTGCGTCTTGATTGCAATTGCCATTTTTTTTACAAATTTTGTGATTTATAATTATTATATTGTCATGAATGTTCTGTTTATTATGAGAGAAATAAATATTTTATTTAAAAAAAAAATGTATGGATTTATTTTGGAACAAAAAATTAGGACACTTTTTCCAGAATAATATCATGAGAGTAACAAATTTTTTACAAGTTTGAATATAAATATGAAATATCAACAGCAACAACTATGTCTTCAATTTTTTGTGCCGCAAAAAAAAAATCAGTCTACAATAAACTCTTGTACAGCCTAAAGAAAAAAAAAAAAATTTATTAGATCACACTAATGAAAAAATGAGGTAGAAATTAATAAACTGAAATAATATAAATGCCCCCCAAAATGAAATCTTAATTTTGAACTCCCTATTAAGAGGAGACAATTACTCAAATTCATGCAAATATAGAATACAGATATTACAATCTCTGATCACAAAATAATATGAAGCAAATGAAATGCAAAGTTTCTGCCTAACAATAAATTACTGCGCTGCATGTTCTTATATTTTTTCAATTAATACCTCTAAACCTTTCAAGATTTGTCTTGGGATATCTATTTTTGTCGCCCTTACTTATTCAGCATTGTTAACAGAAGTATTTCCTTTGCGAGCAGACCATTTTAACTAGGAAGGGAATAAAGCATACTCTTTGAAAAATTAGATTTTTTAAATTGGTAATTGATCAGAAGAAATACTTTTAAATATAAAGTAATTTAATTGTAATTTTGATGTATTTGTGTATGATAGGATCAAGTTATATTTCTTTAATTTAATAAGATGAATGCTCTGATTTCAAATCACCTATTTCATATTTCTATCAAGTAGAAAAATCAAATACTTTAGCATTTGTGTGTTGTGCCATGTTAATTTATAAAACAGTTCTAATCAGGTTGTAATACTTGTTTAAAGATAATATTTTATAATTCATTTTCTCCTAGGTGGATATGCTGAAATTATGGGGAATTAGAAATCAGTCCCTAAATATAATTTACACTAATTGATATTCAAATTACACTTACAATGTGATTTTATCTTCCCTTTACATACATAGCAATGACATTAAGACACGTGAATGATCAACTAAATACACATTTAAAACTCGTCATATTCAGGTTCAAATGATTTTTTAATTGGCAATCATTTGCCAATTGATTGGATACAATTCTTCAAGTGACTTTAATTATCACATTAAAGTATGAACACAAGCACATTTCCAAAAGTGATTCATTTCAAATTTTTGATACATAAGTCGTTTATAGTTTCTTGAATAACAAAGCCGTTTGGTATACTTTGATATGTTGTTCTAAGCTTTTAACGATACAACATCTCAAAATCCTCAATAATATAGAGATATTTTAGCAAATTTATTACTTTATCATTATCACTTTTTAATTTAATTGCTACTATCTCAGTTATACTTTTAATTATGAGAGAAGTAATTTTTTCTTTTTAAAGATTTTATTAAACACTTATTTTTTGGTAATTTAATGTTTTTAACTTAAGTCTATCCTAAATTTTTGTATTTACAGTATAAAAACAAAAAGAGACTCTAGTTAAATGAATTAATAGAAAAATACCTCAGTTATTACATAGTTAATATCAAATATCAGGTAATCATTTTTAATATTAGGAACTGTAACTTTTTATTAATTCTGCTCTAAATTTAATCCAAATGACTTCATCTTCCTGATAAGTTATATTAAATACTGAGAAAAAAGTGATATTGTTATAATAAGTGCAACTCATAAATTTTAAGTAAAATTTCATTTCTTGAAAACTGTTAGCTATTTATCTTAAATAAAGCCATCAAACTACAACACAATAATCTTGATAAAATTACACAAAAATAATGAATTGCAATCATTTATAAATGAAGGAATTACTTTGTGATTGCATGTCTGAAAACAAAGAAAACTGTTTTTCTTTGTTAGAGCTCATTACTAATTTAGAATTTCTTTAAGGATTCCCCTTCATGAAACAACAGCATTCATTATGTTATGTCTTCAAAGTGAGGCTGTTAGCTAATAACCTACTTTTTGAAAACTGATCAATTAACAATAGCACAAAAACAATATGGGTAAAATATCTTGCACAATGCAATTTATTTTTGTAGCAACCAAAACTATGCCAAAGAAAATATATACAATGATTTTCAAAAATTATCTTCCACATTTTTATCCAAAATCATGGAAACAGATATTTAATTATAGGGATTGAGTAAAATTCTGATGATTTTTGGTGAAATACTTACTTTATTAGCTTTCTCCATTGTTTCAATGAGCATTTTTAATTCATCTTTAGACAAATCTAAACACAGTGTTTTATCTCTATCACCGGAAATGTCGAGGTTCAGCATCAATCGAGGCTCATTGATTTGTGCCATCTTGTCACTTGCTAAGGTTAACTGTGTAAATGAAACAGTAAAAATACAGAATACTTTCTTCTTTAAAAAACTATCAATGGTTTAACCTTATTTTAATTTTGCCCCCAAAATATATTTTTTTAATTTTTTTCGTAAGAGCACTTCCGGTACGAGACATTGCACAACTTTCATTACGGTTCTCAGAATTGAAAAAAAAATTATGCTGCCTTTTTCTGCACAAGAAATATTGCTAGAACCGGCCCTGTTCCTACCGACTCTCTCTGAGCCATATGATGGAATGCACATTAATAAAACATATACAATTAGCTAAATCTATTCACTTCAAAGAAACTATTGGCAACATTATTTTGAACTACAATCAAGTAATGAAGACAACACCTGAGCTGATACCCCAGTCTCCAAACTTCTACTCCCTATCATTAAGCCATGACTTTGAGCTTCAACATATTTAATGTGTATCAGCCCTTCTACACTGCAGATTTTAAGTAGCATCAGGATTAAATAGAAACAATGCTGGTCACAAATTCACAACTATGTCTACTCAGCTACTCTGGTCCATAGATTTATGAACATATGAATCTATAGTAAGGAGTTGATTTCTGATGGTTTGACTCAAAACTGTGACACACATAGTGATGCTCGGATGAAGGGAAAGTATGCAATTCATTGTTCGATTCCATCTGAACATCAGCTTTAAGTACCTGTCATTTAGTACTATTGCTCTTTTGACAACATTGCCATGGTTTTCATTGTGCATTTGTAGCATCTATAGCTTATGCTATGCCAACTTCTAAGCAACTAATAATTCTCCAGACTTCCAATTCGAGTAAATGCTTTCATTGAGACATCACCTACACTAATAAAAAAAATTCACAACAAAATAATAATTTATTTTCACCTTTTTCAATAAGTATGCTGACAACTCATTCTCCTTTTCAGCAACACAGACAAAATTTCCATACATTCACATTTAAAGACATTTGAAAATTTCCATCGCAGCCATTAACTTTTTATTTTGGTTTGAGAAATTCTGATTATACCATAATTGTTGCCAGAAAACTTGCAATATCCTTTAATTTTTTAGAAGTGTAGATTAAAATTAATTCTAAGAAAATTTTTTTAAAGAAAAAAGTTTAATATTGGAAGAAAAAGCTTTTACATTTTTCCTTAATAAGAAATATTAACAAAATTCTTAAACATATATACCAAGCTGTACCTTTAACTTCCAATCAAAGTTATGTAAATAAGCCGGTGAAATCTCATGAGTTTTCTCGACAAGTTTGTTTCTTAAATCTGAGCTTCGGACACTCAAACAATCATTCAATGCATTAGAAAAGTCTTGAGGTAATGATGAAAGACCCGCAGCCTATCAAATAAAACATGAAATACATTTAGAAGTTGTGCTTAACAAACTTCTCCAGTATAGCAATAAAAATATTAGGAAGAGAACTATAACATTTTGTAATCTCTTAATTATTTTTGCTTAGCAGAAAAAAAGAGAGAGAACCTGAAGTAGACAACCATTAAGTAAATTTAAACATTGCTACAACAAAACAAAAATATTGCTCTTAATATAGTTCCAAGATACAGGTGTATGTTATTTAGTGAGAGCAGGAACTAAGCTGAATTTAATAAAAAATTAAGAAATAAATTTCTTAAAGAAATACAAAACTGAGTGTATATATTATGCAATACTAAAGTGTGTATAGCATAATATATATTTCTCATAAATATTATATATATGAGCAGATATACTGATAAATGGCCAAATTATAAATGACTATATTACTGCAATTGAAAATAGGATTAAATTTAATTTCATTTGTACAGTTTTAATTCACTCAATTGAATATTTTTTAGTTAATAACACATTTATGAAGCACATTCTCTACTCCTTTTTGTTATGGTTCATACTTTTCTTTCTTCATTTAGTAGGATTTTATTCTGTTCTGTCAATTTTACTTATTTATGCAAATCTATATTCATTTCCTGAAGTTGCTTACATAAATATGGTAAGAAATGAAGTATATAATGTCATACAGTTTTATAAATAATTGTGTTCTTAGCTGCAATCAGAAGAAAATATAATTGAATTTTATCTTACAGACGTTGGTGCAACTCAGAATATGTCAAGTCTGGGTCTAGGATTAAGTGTTTGTTCAGCTGCATGTTAATAAAAGTAGTTTATGTTTACTTCAAATTAAATCTTACTTTTGTTATATCTCTTAAGCAAAATTTTTTTGTATAAATTAGTTCAGTTAATAAGAGTACTCTACAATAAGATAATCTGTCTCCTGTAATTGTTTGGTTTCTTATATATTGGCTCTATTCTCTATGCACGAATAAAAAAGCATAACAGATGTATATCATTTACGACTTTGCTAAATGAAATACATGGGGGGGGGGGACTAAAGTTGCCAATAAGTAACTCTGCAACTTCAGTAAAAAGTAAATCTTAATGTCTTTTTTTTTTCTCTACAACAAATGTAACTATAATAATAATAGTGACGAATTTTTTATCTTTCTAGCATTATATCTGATTCTCCATGTGACTTATTTTATCTGTTAGAAATTTAGGTTTAAAAAAACCCCACTAAAGAAAAATATCTCTCATTGAGGGGATTACAGCACATCAAACAAAATGTTTTTTGATTTGGTTATTGGAACAAAAATATCTAATGAGCGTATTAAAATTTTGATTTTGAATGACGTCAGATTGCCAACTGGAAAATAGCTTAAAAGTTGGATTTTAAAAAAATTTAAAGCAAATTTTGAGAAAATCTACATAAATGGCATCAACAGACTTTGTCCCCCCCCC